>CATNWA010016691.1:0-172790 GCA_951230385.1 Staurois parvus | reverse complement strand
GATCCATCAAACCCTTTTGGGTTTGGGGGCCCCCCGGCTCCCCTTTCGCTGCGCCACTTGCCCGGGGGGAAAAGGAAAGAGAAAAAATTTGGAGGATTTTAATATGTTGGGGCCCCTTTGGGGCCCAAAGGTTGTTCGGGGGAAAAAAAGACTTTTTCCTCTCTGTTTAAAGGAAACTTTCCAAATTGATTTTGGTAGAGTCTCCCCCTGGGCCCAAATTTTGAGCCCCCTTTTTTAAAAAATTTTTCCTGGGGAGGGGTGTAATGGGGGGCGGGGGGGTTTTGGGTGGGGTTTTGTAAATAGGAATTGGGGGGTTATTGGTTTTAAAAAGGCCCCCGGGAAAAGGGGTTTTAATTTGAAAAAATTTTTGGGGGGAATTTTGGGGCTTTTTTTTAAGGGAAAGGGATTTTAGTCGAAGGGGGTTGGTATTACTTTTACGGTGGTTTTGTACATGTTGGGAAGGCGGGTTTTGGGGTGGAATTGCCCACATCTGTATGTATTAACCAAGAGGGCCCTGCCGGGGCCCATAAAGCGGGATTTTTTTGGAGCTGCCAGGCGAGGGGGGGGGCCAAAACTGAGTCCCACCGAAAAGAGCGGGGGTTTGGGTTCCCCCAATTTTAAAATTCTGCCTGCCCGCGGGAAGGCCCCTGGGGGTTCGTTTACCGGCCAATGCAAATTATGGTACTTTGTTTTTTATCGCCCCAAGGGGTTAAGCTCAGTTCCCCGCCCCCCCCCCCATATCGGCACCTTTGGGAAAGGGTTTTGTCAAGATCAACTATATTGTCAAAAAACCGCTAGTCTTTGGGGGAAATTTTTTAAAAAGAAACCTCTTTCAAAGGACATCTTGGAAAGCCGGGGGGGCCATCCCCAAAAGGAAAGGTTGTTTTCATCGCCCCCCAGACGGGACATGTTTGGAGGTTTTGGCCCTTCTGAAAACCAAAGGGGTTTCCAGGGAAATTAACCCAGAACCCTAAACTATCGCGGGGAAAAGGACCCTTTTTCCCCCAAGGGATTCTGCTGCCCAAAGTCCAGGAAAAAAAAAAGGGAGCTTGAGGGGGAAAGAGGGGAAAAACCTTTTTGAAATTTGGGGAAAAGGGGAGGCTGTCTTGGTGTTTTACCCGGCCCCGGGCCCAAAGCCTAATTTGCTGACACGGGGAGGGGGCCTGGGGGATATAGCTATTAAAGTGGTAGGTGTTCTGTTTGCCATTGTGGTTGGTTTCCAGTTTGGCATTTTGGGGGGTTTTTAAACTGGGGGGATTTTAAGATGTATATACAGCTTTTTAAATGTGAAGCTGAAAATAGTAAAAAATGGGGGAAAATTTTGCTTGCTTTGAGTCTGTGAATGTGGGCCCAAATTTTGTCATGAATTTAAGCGCTTTGGGGGGAAAAAAAGGTGTTTTTTTACCCCCTTTGTCCCTTAAAGATTGAAATTTTGGGGCAAATTTTGGTAGTGAGAAAAGGGCAATTGTTGGGGGGTAGTGAAGGATTTTGATTGTGGCAGGTTTTCCCTAAAAGTACTGGGATTGCTGCATTGTGCTGTGCTAAATGAAAAACATTTTACAAAAAACGGGATGGTGGACTTTATTCTGCGAAAGAAACATAAGAGAGCAGTGATCCCCTGGAGCGCAAAGGGGGTTTTCTGGGACCCAAAAGGGGGGGATTAGCTAAAAGTGGTTAAGAGCGCTGCTTTGCATGGGGAAAGGTTTGCGGGAAACAATGCCCGCATCCTCCAGAGGAAAAATTCACGTGGGGTGACCTGCTTTTGTTTTTTTTTTCATTTGGCTCGGCCCTGAGCGCTGTGGGAAAAGCTCCCATCTCTAGTATAAAGGCCATGCGGGGGGGTCATTCGTAAAATGTGCCATGGTTTTTGGGCACTCTTGGGCAGGGGTGTGGCTTCAGCCAATACCTTTTACCCCAGAAGGAATTTAAAAAAAAGCAAAAAAAAAAAAAAAAAAAAAAAAATTTTTTTTTTTAAAATTTTCTTGCCCTTTTCCCGCGAGGGGTCGCGCAAAAAGGGAAATGTTGGACCAAAAAACCAAAAATTTTTTCCAAAGCATTTGGGCCCGGTTCCATGGCCCCAAAAAAGAAAAATTTTTCCCCTTTTGTGAAAAAAAATTTCCAAGTGCCATGTTGATGCTGGAGGTTTTTAAAGGTTTTTTTCACCACAAAGGGGGCCCCCCTTTTTTTGACACAAAAGGGGAAATGTGACAGGACCCAAACCAGAACAGGGGGGTTTGGAAAGGGGAAATAGGGAGTTTTGTCTTAGGATGGACAGATTAGACAAGTGAAAGCAAAGAGCTGAAAGACAGCATGTGTAAGGGACTTGGCGTATTGAGGGGTGGGTTTGTTGCCGGGCTGTCTGCGGTGCACTCCCTGATTAATCCAAGCATTTTGTGGGTGAAAGAAAGCCCTTTGCCTAAGCAAGGAAACAGAGATTGCCAGAGAAAAAGGTCAACTTAGCAGAGGATGGTTTCGATCCATCGACCTCTGGGTTATGGGCCCAGCACGCTTCCGCTGCGCCACTCAATGCTCCAGGCTGGAAGAAAGAGCAAAAAATAGGAGGATGTAATATGCTACCCCCCGGGTCCTACGGTCCTATGGGACAAAGGCTTTCAGCGGAAAAGATCGGTTCCTCTCTGTTTCAGGCAGCTCCTATTGACTTTGTAGAGTCTCCCCTGAGGCCAATGTAGAGCCCCTCTAAAGATCTCCTACGGATGTGAAACGGGGAGTGGGGTCCATCCGGCAAAGTGGCAAGGTAGATTAATAGGCACTGCCATTGATTTAGACAAGTCAACCCCAAGTCAAAGGTACTTAGAAAAAGCTCTGGCCCAGTCTTTGCTTTTCTTTCTCCAATGGAAAGGCTTTCTAGCCTCAAAGACGCCATGGGCTGTCCTACATTTTCACTGTGGTGGTGTGTACAGCTGAAGGAAGGCATGTCTTTGGTGGACTTGACCCACATCTGAATGTATTCACCAAGATGGCTGCCGTGGCCTAAAGCAGGATTTTTTAGGAGCTGCCAGGCGAGGGAAGCCACATGAGAATCCCACCGAAGAGCATTGGTGGTTCAGTGGTAGAATTCTCGCCTGCCACGCGGGAGGCCCCGGGTTCGATTCCCGGCCAATGCAATTATGGTCACTTTGTATTTATCGCCCCCACTGGTAGCTCAGTTCCCCGCCGCCCCCGATATCGAGCACCTTGGAAGGTGTCAAGGCTCAACTATATTGTCTAGAACCTGCTAGTCGGTTGTGAAAGTTTTTGAAAGCACCTCCTTCAAATGACATCATGGAAAGCCATGGGGCCATACCCAAGGAAATGGTTGTTCATCCGCCCACAGACAGACATGCTTGGAGGTGTGACTCTGCCACCACACGGGGAGGTGCCTGGAGATATAGCTATCTAACGTGGTAGGTGTTCTGCTGCCATCTGATGGTTGGTTTCCAGATTGCATTCTGGGGGTTTTTCACTGGGTGATCTTAGATGTATATACAGCATTTAAATGTGAAGCTGCAAGTAGTAAAAAATGAGGAAATATAGCTATGCTTTGAGTCTGTGGAATGTAGGCCTAATGTGTCATGTCAATAAGCAGCGTAGGGGGTAAAAAAGGTGATTTTTACTCCTTTGTGCTTCACAAGATTGCATCTCTGGCAACAGTGGTAGTGAGAGAGGCAATTGTTGGTGGTAGTGAAGGAGTTGATTGCTGGCAGGTGTTCTATAGTACTGGGATGCTGCATTGTGCTGTGCTGAATGAAACACAGTTACACAAAACAGATGGTGGACTTTATTCTGCGTAGCACATAAGAGAGCAGTGATCAACTGGGAGCGCAAAGTGGGTGCTGGAGCCAAGGGGGATTAGCTCAAGTGGTAGAGCGCTCGCTTAGCATGCGAGAGGTAGTGGGATCAATGCCCGCATCCTCCAGAGGAAAACCTTCACGTGGGGTGACCTGCTTTTGATTTTGTTTTTCTTTCAGGCTCGGCCCTGAGCGCTGTGGGAAAAGCCTCCCCTCTCTAGTCAAAAGGCCAAGCGGGAGTCATCCTCGTAACATGTGCCATGGCGTTGACACTCTCGGGCAGATGTGGCTTCAGCCAATACCTTGACACAGAAGGACTAACACAAAGCATAAATTGCTTGCTTTGCCTGCCAGAGAAGTCGCGCAAGGCAGTGTTGGACCAAAGCAATCTATTACCCAAAGCATGGCCAGGCTTCCATGGCCAAGAGACAATATTCCATTAGTGCAAAAAGTGCAAGTGCCATGTAGAAGCTGAGAGGTTTCCACTGGTTTTATCACCACAATCGGGTCCCACTTCCTTGACACAGAAGTGTGACAGACCCAACCAGAACAGGGCGTTTGGAGGGAACTAGGGGCTAGCCTTCTGCCCACTGATTAGGGCCCATGGAGAGAGCAGATCATTCTCCAATGATGGACAACAACGTGATGAACGCTGAGAGCGAGGCTTGGATTACAACTCTGTATAAAGACAATACATCTTCCCTTGTGGAGTGGATGGAAAGATGTAATATTAACCTTGTACAGGTCAACGGTCAGAGGGAATATGGTGGCCCTCATGCAGACTGGGTTGGAGAAGATCCTCTGTTTGGGACAGAAATATTTATCAACAATCTCCCTCAAGAAATCTATGAATATGTCAATGAATTCCACAGTTCAGACTGTTGGAATATTGTATGAGTTTTGTCTTAGGATGGACAGATTAGACAATTGTGCAAAGAGCTTCAAGACAGCACGTGTAAGGGATTTGGTGCATTGAGGGGTGGGTTTGTTGCCGAGCTGTCTGCGGTGCTCTCCCTGATTAATCAAAGCATTTTGTGGGTGAAAGAAAGCCCTTTGCCTAAGCAAGGAAACAGAGATTGCCAGAGAAAAAGGTTAACTTAGCAGAGGATGGTTTTGATCCATCGACCTCTGGGTTATGGGCCCAGCACGCTTCCGCTGCGCCACTCTGCTCCAGGCTGGAAGAAGCTACAAAAAAAATAGGAGGATGTAATATGCTACCGGTCCTATGGGACAAAAACTTCAGGAAATTCTATGGCTGGGAGTAGAGATGAGCGAATTATTCAAAAAAATTCGATTCGGCTGATTCGCCGAATTTCAGGAAGAAATTCGATTCGATGCGAATTTATTCGCTACGATTAACTTATAAAAAAAGTGTTTCTAGGCTTCAGAGAGCCTTTAAATTAGTGCAGAACACTGTACCTTTAATTTAAATGCCCTTGGAGATGAGGAAGGAGAAGGAGAAGGAGAAGGATGAGAAGAAGGAGAAGGAGAAGGATGAGAAGATGGAGAAGGATGAGAAGATGGAGAAGGAGAAGGATGAAGAAGAAGGAGAAGGAGAAGGATGAGAAGAAGGAGAAGGATGAGAAGATGGAGAAGGAGAAGGATGAGAAGAAGGAGAAGGATGAGAAGAAGGAGAAGGATGAGAAGAAGGAGAAGGATGAGACGAAGGAGAAGGAGAAGGATGAGAAGAAGGAGAAGGAGGATGAAAGAAGGAGAAGGAAGAAGAAGAAGGATGAGAAGAAGGATGAGAAGAGAAGGAGAAGGATGAGAAGAAGGATGAGAAGAAGGAGAAGGATGAGAAGAAGGATGAGAAGAAGGAGAAGGATGAGAAGAAGGATGAGAAGAAGGAGAAGGATGAGAAGAAGGATGAGAAGAGGAGAAGGATGAGAAGAAGGATGAGAGAAGGAGAAGGATGAGAAGAAGGAGAAGGAGAAGGATGAGAAGAAGGAGAAGGAGAAGGATGAGAAGAGAAGAGAAGGATGAGAAGAAGGAGAAGGATGAGAAGAAGGAGAAGGATGAGAAGAAGGAGAAGGATGAGATGAGAAGAATGAGAAGGATGGAGAAGGGATGAGAAGAAGGAGAAGGATGAGAAGAAGAGAAGGATGAGAAGAAGGAGAAGGATGAGAAGAAGGAGAAGGATGAGAAGAAGGAGAAGGATGAGAAGAAGGAGAAGGATGAGAAGAAGGAGAAGGATGAGAAGAAGAAGAAGGATGAGAAGAAGAAGAAGGATGAGAAGAAGGAGAATTCCAAGCCGGCAAAAAAGTGTATCTGCAGAGCTCCGCTACAAATTTCTTAGCGGAGCTCTGCAGATACACTTTTTGCCGGCTTGGAATTCTTCTTATTTTCATCCTACTTCTTCTTCTTCTTCTTCTTCTTCATCCTCATCCTCATCCTCTTCTTCTTCTTCTGAGGATGAGGATGAGGATGAAGAGAAGAAGTAGGATGAAAATAAGAAGAATTCCAAGCCGTCAAAAAGTGTATCTGCAGAGCTCCGCTAAGTGTATCTGCAGAGCTCCGCTATTTCTGACAGTTCTGTGACATTCCCTCCATATAGCGGTTGAAACATTGTATCTATTTGTTTCCATAAATGGAAACAAATAGATACAATTTTTCAACCGCTGTATGGAGGGAATGTCACAGAACTGTCAGAAATAGCGGAGCTCTGCAGATACACTTAGCGGAGCTCTGCAGATAGATACAGCGGTTGAAACATAGGCTATGTTTCAACCGCTGTATGGAGTGAATGTCACAGAACTGTCAGAAATAGGCTATTTCTGACAGTTCTGTGACATTCACTCCATACAGCGGTTTCAACCGCTGTATGGAGGGGGGCGGTCACAGAACTGTCAGAAATAGCGGAGCTCTCTGCAGGGACACTTTTTCCGGCTGATCGGGAAAAATCCGATTCGCGCACCCGAAGTAGGCTAATATATCGGATTCGACGCGAATCTAATTTTTCCTGAAATTCGTATCGAATTCCACTTCGCCTGGTTCGATTCGCTCATCTCTAGCTGGGAGGTGTCCTCATCTGGCGCTTGACCGCCACTTTCCACATTCTGCTTATAGAAGGCTTTCAGCGGAAAAGATCTGTTCCTCTCTGTTTCAGGCAGCTTCTATTGACTTTGTAGAGTCTCACATGAGGCCAATGTAGAGCCCCTCTAAAGATCTCCTACGGATGTGAATGGGGAGTGAGTGGGTCCATCCTGCAAAGTGGCAAGGTAGATTAATAGGCACTGCCATTGATTTAGACAAGTCAACCCCAAGTCAAAGGTACTTAGAAAAAGCTCTGGCCCAGTCTTTGCTTTTCTTCTCCAATGGAAAGGCTTTCTAGCCTCAAAGATGCAATGGGCTGTCGTACATTTTCACAGTGGTGGTGTGTACGGCTGAAGGAAGGCATGTCTTTGGGTTGACTTGACCCACATCTGAATGTATTCACCAAGATGGCTGCCATGGCCTAAATCAGGACTTTCTAAGACCTGCCAGGTGAGAGAGAAGCCCCTTAGATTCTGCCAAAGGTGGTAGAATTCTCACTTGCCCCGTGCGAGGCCTGGGTTTGATTCCCGGCCAATGCACTTATGGTCACTTTGTATTTATCGCCGCTCAGTTCCTGGCCACCCCCATTATCGAATACTTTGGAAGGTGTGAAGGCTTGTGTGCAGGTGAAACTCAAAAAATTAGAATATCGTGCAAACGTTCATTTATTTCAGTAATGCAAATTAAAAGGTTAAACTAATATACGAGATAGACTGATTACATGTAAAGCAAGAGAGTTCAAGCTGTGATTTGTCAAAATTGTGATGATTATGGCTTACAGCTCATGAAAACCCCAAATCCACAATCTCAGAAAATGAGAATATTGTGAAAAGCTGCAATATTCGTTGCTCAAAGTGTCCCACTCTAATCAGCTAATTAAGCCATAACACCTGCAAAGTGTTCCTGAGCCTTTAAATGGTCTCTCAGTCTGGTTCAGTAGGAAACATAATAATGGGAAAAAGACTGCTGACCTGACAGTTTTGCAGAAAACCATCATTGACACCCTCAATAAGGAGGGAAGCCTCAAAAGGTAATTGCAAAAGAAGTTGGATGTTCCCAAAGTGCTGTATCAAAGCACATTAATAGAAAGTTATGTGGAAGGGAAAGTGTGGAAGAAAAAGGTGCACAAGCAGCAGGGATGACCGCAGACTGGAGAGGATTGTCAGGAAAAGGACATTCAAAAGTGTTGGGGACTTTCACAAGGAGTGGACTGAGGCTGGAGTCAGTGCATCAAGAACCACCACACACAGATGGATCCTGGACATGGGCTTCAAATGTCACTGATTATGGCCCATGGAGAGAGCAGATCATTCTCCAATGATGGACAACAACGTGATGAATGCTGAGAGTGAGGCTTGGATTACAACTCTGTATAAAGACAATACATCTTCCCTTGTGGAGTGGATGGAAAGATGTAATATTAACCTTGTACAGGTCAACGGTCAGAGGAAATATGGTGGCCCTCGTGCAGACTGGGTTGGAGAAGATCCTCTGTTTGGGACAGAAATATGTATCAACAATCTCCCTCAAGAAATCTATGTATATATCAATGAATTCCACAGTTCAGACTGTTGGAATATTGTATGAGTTTTGTCTTAGGATGGACAGATTAGACAAGTGAAAGCAAAGAGCTGAAAGACAGCATGTGTAAGGGACTTTGTGTATTGAGGGCTGGGTTTGTTGCCGGGTGGTCTGCGATGCGCTCCCTGATTAATCAAAGCATTTTGTGGGTGAAAGAAAGCCCTTTGCCTAAGCAAGGAAACAGATTGCTCACATGACCCTCCTTTGGCTGTGTCATGTGAGCAGCTACAATGCTTTATATGCTCGGCAGCTTTGAATGCTACATGCTATGTCTCAGATGCTATGAGGGTGTAGGGCCCCCCTATTTTACCCGTCCCCCTTTTATTTATGCCTCTGAAAAAGTTATATATATATATATATTTACACATACACACCACACACACACAGTATATATCTGTATACACAAAAAAACTAGACTTTAAAAGTAGATAAATATGTAAAAACGTAATAATATTATATAATAATAATATTATTATTGTAGAGACATCAGTTGGGACAGAAGTATCATATAATAATGGTAATAATAATAACTAAAATAATAGGAGTGAGATGATTGTGCGCAATATAGACATGGACGCTGTACGCAACAGCCATCTTGTTAAGGTCTCAGCCATGTAGTTTTTCATTTACAATCATCTCTCTCCTTCCTCCCTGCTCTCGGAAATGGAATTAATTGCTGTAAGTTGTAACAACTTCAAAAAGGGCTTGTTATCTTAAATAAAACACAAATATAGGCCAGCTCCAGAGCTGTAAACCGCTAATTAGTCCTGTGCAGGATATGTGTTTTTCAGGAACTATGAAAACCACTTTCCTATGCCCTATATTAAAACAACAACTCAGTCAGCCCTCACACATGACCTGTTCGGCCGTTAGGAATGCATAGCGTTACATAAAACGTCCATTCCACATGTCACAATTTCACATACAGCTCATAGTATCCAACAGAAACTGGGCACATTAATATTAGGTATATATTTGAATAGGGCATTTCAGGTCGAGCCAAACAAGGTCATACATGACTATGTTGGCACATAGGAGAGAGGAGAAAGCAGTCTCTTCCCTCCTGGGTGACAAAGGTATGCTGTGTTTGGTATCCCTGGGTTTGAAATATAATTTTGAATATTAATCTGCTAGTTGCTAGAAAGCCACCTGCACATATTGGAGGTTATTAACATTAGTATGAAATTGTAAAGTGACTTGGTCAAAAACCTCCTAGAACCTTTCCCCAAACTGGATGACTGGTCATTTGTTCTCAGGCGACACCCCTTTAATATCATAGAAAAAGACTGCCAAGCTGGAGAGAAGAGAGCTCTCATTTAACATCAATCAGGCAAAATCTAATGGACTTGAGGGCCAAGGCAACCTTTTTGCTTGGACAATTCTGCCTTCTGAACTCCTTTCTTTTATTTCTCTGTTGCATTATTGTTCTCTTTATATCTTTGTAGCATCTTTTTCTGTAAATATTTTAATTGCACTATTTTGAACTTTTTAGCAATAAATCCTATTTTGAAGTGTTGCAACTGTTACTAAAGCCTTTAATGCAAACTAAAGAATCCCTGTCTCTTGAAGAGTGCTACTGTATATAATAATCCTCTGAATATCCGTGTGTCTGTGGTGACAGTGTGTGTTACAGACGATTATGCTTATGTTATTGCTAGGATTTGTGAGTTTCCTCCTTCTCTGTAAAAAGACGGTGGTGGCAGTGTGAAGGGTTAATTGCGTAATTAACCTAACCCGATAACAATCTGGAAAATCTTTGTGCAGGTTTCAGCTGAGAGTTGCATTGTTACGCAAGTGACAGCGTGCTGGGAGATTGGCTGGTCCTTTGTCATGAGTTGGTGAGAAGGGCAGGGATTGGGTGCCGCGTTCTGTCACAAGGATTACTACTATATCTGTAGAGACAGAATTATATCACTATAACTCATCACCTGATTATTTCTCACGTTGGAGTTGATTTACTAAAAATGGAGAATGCAAAATCTGGTGCAGCGCTGCACAAAAACCAATCAGCTTCCAAGTTTTTTTGTCAAACCTTAGTTGAACAAGCTGATGTTAGCAGATGATTAGCTATCATGCACAACTGCACCAAGTTTTGAACTCTCCACTTTTAGCAAATTAACTGCTTTGCTCTGATCACATCAGTAAAATCTTCGACGGTGTGATCAGTAGAGCTCTCCCCTCCTTCTTGAGTTGCACACAGAGATATCTCAGTAAACCCTCCTCTGACCCCCTCCCTTCTGACACACATCTACTTAGTTTCGTTTCTCTCTCCTGCAGTCAGCGATGGCATTTTCTGATGCGAGGAAAGAGCTGGATTGTTCCATCTGTCTGAACATTTATACCAATCCTGTGATACTGAAATGTGGACACAGCTTCTGCCAAGATTGTATAGAAAGTGTACTGGATACACATGGGAGGTCTGGAGTCTATTTCTGTCCTGAATGCAGAGAAGAGTTCCAGGAGCGGCCTGAACTTAGCAGGAACATAACACTGCGCAACATAATGGAGAGTTTCCAACCTACTGAGCCAGAGAAGAAGGAGAACCAGAGCCAGATCTTCTGTACGTACTGTATGCACTCTCCTGTACCTGCTGTTAAATCTTGTCTACATTGTGAAGCTTCTTTGTGTGATGACCATCTGAGAATCCACAGCAAGTCATCCCAACATGTCCTATCTGACTTCACCACTCCCCAGAAGAGCAGGAAATGCTCCGTCCATGAGAAGATCCTGGAGTATTACTGCACCGAGGACTCAGCCTGTCTCTGTGGGTCCTGCAGGCTACATGGGGACCATCAGGAACACCAAGTGGAGGCACTGGAGGAGGCCACTGAGAAGAGGAAGGAGAACCTGACCAAAGAGTTGCAGAAGTTGGTGAAAAAGAGAGAGGAAATGGAGGAAAATATCAAGAATCTGAGGAAATACAAAAGAAAAGTACAAGCCGATGCAGATGGTTTGACCAAGAGAGTCACCGCCATATTGAGAGACATCAGAAGACAACTGGACACCCTGGAGAAGAGAGTTCTTAATGAGATACCCAGGGAGGCAGAGAAATTCTCATTCCCAGCCTCTAATTTAATCCAGGAGCTGGAGATAAATAAGAATGAGTTATCCAGGAAGATATGTCACATTGAGGAGATTTGTAAGATGACGGATCCGCTGACTTTCTTACAGGAATCATACACAGGTGACTTGTGTGATACTGAGGATGGAGATGAGGACAAAGAGAGATGTGATAAACTCCTTCATGGTGGGGGGGATATGATTATGACAAGGATCTCACATACATTATATAAAGGTTTATCTGATATAATAACAGGGATATATGGAGAAATTATACCAGAACCTGCAGATATATTACTGGATGTCGACACAGCTCATAACTACCTAAATATCTCAGATGATAGGAAGACCGCACACAAGACAAATAAAAATCTGAATCGCCCTAATACACCTGAGAGATTTCAGGTCTACCAAGAAACTGATGTTTTTTTTGGTTCTAATCTTAGCAGGAATAGTCTTTTTGGCAATGTGTCAATGAATGTCCCACAATTCAGGAACGTGATATCTCCTCAGGTGTTGAACAGTCAGAGTTTCTCCTCGGGGCGACATTACTGGGATGTGGATGTTGGGGGATCATCCCACTGGAGAGTCGGGGTGTGTTACCCCAGTATAGCCAGGACAGGAGAGATGTCAGAGACTGGAAATAATGAGAAGTCCTGGTGTCTGGAGAGGAACGGTGATACGTTCTTAATGAAACATAACAAGCAACTGACCAATATAGTGGCCAACATCCCAATACGCAGGGTCAGGGTATGTCTGGATTATAAGGCGGGGCGGCGTCTCTCTTTTTATGAGTTGCATATTAAGATCCGACATCTCCACACCTTCACTGACATCTTCACCGAGCCCCTCCATGCTGTGTTTTTTGTAGGGAAAGGTTGTATAAAGATAGGTGGGGGGGAACAAAACTTGTGACAAATCTACACAGAGACTGGTGACAAAACAGGGAGGCTGAGGCTGATTCTGATTCATGGGATCTTCCATAGTATAAAGTAGTGGGCTTGGGCTCCTGCTGAGTCGCCCATCATCCATAAGATCCTTCCATTGACAACTGATGTGGTTATTGTCTCATCCGTTTTTAGACTACATTTCCCAGCATGCCTCAGAACATAGCTGTGGAAATAGATGTGTACCCCCCCAATGCCTGAATGTAGTTGTGCCATGTTTGCATGTGTTAGGAAAACTGTACATATCATTGCAAATAGTTGGTGTATCCAGGTGAATTATACTGTGATTTTTACGGGATACATTGGGTGATAAATGTTAATGGATCCCTCCCCAAGTTTTTTTTCTTAGTTTAACAAAGAACTGGAACAAAACAGTAAAAATTATTAAAAACAAAAAATGTAGCTGTAGATTCCTTGCAATTACCATGACCCACCACCAAAAAAACACCCCAAATAAAAATTCTCCTATTCCTGAGTAGAGATGGGCTGAGCACCCTCCTGTTCGGATTGCAGTCAAACATTCAAATCTACCAAAAATTTGACCGTGAACTTCGAGCACAAACAATTTATTGAGCGGTATCTTCCTGCATCTGAGTATGTGGTAAGATACCGTTCAGTTACTAAAATCCGGCATGAGTTCATGTAATATTTTAGTAGTGAACCATTCATTCATGTTTCAGCTGTCATGGGGTCCCCCCTCCCATCCATATCAAGCCCTTCAGGTCTGGTATGGATTTTGAGGGGAAACCCCACGCCAAAGTTGAGAAAAAAAAAGGCGTGGTAGTCCCCCCAAACTCCATACTAGACCCTTAACCGAGCATGTAGCCAAACAGGTAAGGAAAGGGGGTGCTCCCCCCTCCTGAACCATGCCGTGCCACATGCCCTCAACACGGGGGGTGCTTTGGAGCAGGTGGGGCTCCTCCCCTAAAGCACCTTAATGGGGACAAGGGCCTTTTCCCCACAACCCTGGCCAGTGGTTGTGGGGGTCTGCGGGCAGGGGGCTTATCAGAACCTGGAAGCCCCCTTTAACAAAATAGTTCTTGTGACATCATCATGTCCTGTGATTGGCCAAAGCCCAATGCACTGTCAGGGTGCATAGCCCACCGAACGTCCATACCGTTCGTGTGTTCAACAAACTTACGAATGGCCCATGTTTGAGTTAAACATGCAGCCCATCATTGATCCTGAGGTGTGTGACAATACCCTTTCCATCTATATTATTTGTATCTGTAGTAGGGTCAAGAGACAATAGTGCACATTTTTCTTTTTATTTACTTAACCATTTCAATACCGGGCAATTTTACACCTTCCTGCCCAGGCCATTTTTCACGTTTCAGCGCTCTCACACTTTGAATGACAATTGCGCGGTCATACAACATTGTACCCAAACTAAAATTTTATCATTTTCTTCACACAACTAGAGCTTTCTTTTGGTGGTATTTAATCACCGCTGGGGTTTTTATTTTTTGCTAAATTAACAAAAAAAGACCACAAATTTTGAAAAAAAAAAAACACGTTTTTCTTTGTTTCTGTTATAAAAGTTTACAAATAAATAATTGTTCTTCATAAATTTAGGCCGAGATGTATTCTGCTTCATGTCTTTGGTGAAAATAACCCAAATTAGGATGTATTATTTAGTTTGTAGGAAAGTTATAGAGTTCACAAACTATGGTATAGATCTGAAAATTGATCAATCCTGAAGTACTGACAGCCAATCTAATTTCTTGAGGTCCAAGAATGTCAGAACAGTACAGATATCCCCCAAATGACCCCTTTTTGCAGAGTAGACAGTTAAACGTACTTCCTAAGAGGAATGGCGAGTTTTTTGAAGTTGTATTTTTTTTGTCATAATTTTTCGGAAAATGAAAAAATTAAAAAAATTATTTTCACAATTTTTTTTTTACATACTGTGACCAGTGCAGTACAGCGTCATCATATAACTGGCATGTCGGTGAACAGGGACACTGACTGGTGACAGTATGGAAAAAAAAAAATATATATATACCGTATTTTTCGCTCCATAAGACGCACCTGACCATAAGACGCACCTAGGTTTTAGAGGCAGAAAACAGGAAAAAAAATTTCTGAACTAATGGACTGCAGACATAGTACAGGGATGACCAGAGACTGCGGACAGCACAGGGATGACCAGAGACTGCGGACAGCACAGGGATGACCAGAGACTGCGGACAGCACAGGGATGATGACCAGAGACTGCGGACAGCACAGGGATGACCAGAGACTGCGGACAGCACAGGGATGACCAGAGACTGCGGACAGCACAGGGATGACCAGAGTCTGCGGACAGTACAGATGACTGCTGACCTTTGGGGAGGGGGGGGAGCGGGTACCTGAATTTGACAGGTACCCGCTCTTACTTCCTCGGAGTTGTTTCTTTATCTTACCTGTTCCTCTATCCAGCCGTGCGCTGTCTTCCCGGCTTCTGTAATGGCGCTCGGCATGACAGCCGGGTGCCCAGTGCGCATAAGCGAGAAGCACTTGCGCTTTGTGATTGGTCCGGCGGCTTCTGGGATCGGTCATGTGTCCCAGGTACCGCCTTACCATTCACAAAAAGCACCGCTTCTTGCGCATGCGCACTTGGCACCCGGCTGTCATGCTCAGTGCCCACACTACAGAAGCCGGGAAGACAGCGTGCCGCTGGATAGAGGAACAGGTAAGATAAAGAACAAATAAGTAAGAGCGGGTACCTGTCCAATTCAGGTACCCGCTCCCCACCTCCCCAAAGGTCAGCAGTCCTCTCCATAGGTCCCGCTGCAGAGCTGAGCGGCCGGCCCGGTATTCTGCACGGCGGTGGTGGAAATACCGGACCGGCCGCTCTATATTCGCTCCATAAGACGCACTGACATTTTCCCCCCTTTTTTGGGGGGAAAAAAGTGCGTATTATGGAGCGAAAAATACGGTATATATATATATTATTTTATTATTTTTAATTTTAATTACATTTTTTTTTATGTTTTTTTAAGATTTTTTTTCATATTTTACTATGACCAAAGTAGTACAATGTTACCATAGTAACATTGTACTACTTTGGAGAAGTGATCAGTATTTTTTTTTTTTTTTTTTTTACACAATTTGCTTATAGCAAAGAATTACTTTGCTATAAGCAAGCATTTACCTGAATGAAATCGATTCATTAAGGTTTTTTTTTTTTTTTTTGTGCTTAGCTGTGATTTGGCCACAGCTAATCACATGACATGTGCATGTGACCTGCTGTGACCATTCACAGCTAGTATGAATGAAGCCATCCATTGTATACAACTGTCATGTGACCTGCTGTGATTGGTCACAGCAGGTCACATGGTACTGGCAACGGGGGCCGGTACTCAGGTCTGTCATCGGCCGTGTCCGAGATACACGGCCGGTGACAGATCGTGCCGCTGCGCGGCTCTGCAACCGCGCAAACTGCGCATGTGCGGGAGCACGCTAAATGGCTGAAGCATTTTTGCGGCCGCCAAACGGCTATAGGCCGGGCGGCTAATGGTTAAACCCACAGCAAATAAAAAAGTATTTTAATCCTACCTAACACACACTGACCTTAAACATTGACTCTAACTCCGACCCTGACCTAGATCAAGCCCTGATTTATTTTACCTTTAATTCTTTTTGTTATTATTCACACAAAGGCTTTTTTGTTATGCTTACATTTTTCTTCTGTGACTAGGAAACAATGTATCTAATGTATCGTTTTTCCCGTTCATATTAACCACTTCCCCTCCAGAGGATTTACCCCCCTTCCTGACCCAGCCATTTTTTGCATTACTGCACTGCGTTATTTCAACTGACAATTGCGCGGTCATGCAATGCTGCACCCAATTTAAATTTACGTCCTTTTTTACCCACAAATAGAGCTTTCTTTCCGTGGAATTTGATCGCCTGTGCATTTTTAATTTTTTGTGCTGTATTAAAAAAAAAAAAGACCGACAATTTTGAGAAAAAAAACAATATTTTTGACTTTTTGCTATAAAACATGTCCAGTAAAAAAAAATTTAAAAATCTAATTTCCTCATAAATTAAGGCCAAAATGTATTCTGCTCCATGTCTTTGCTAAAAAAAATCCCAATACATGTAAATTAATTAGTTTACGTGAGAGTTATAGTGTCTACAAATGGCGGTATATATACTGGAATTTTTATTTTTTGTTTTTACTAGTAATGGCAGGAATCAGCGACTGTGAGACTATGGCTGGCATTCTGACACTGGGGGGGGACGGGGGGGGACTGACTAACTGCCACCCTGATCACACTAATACAGTGATCAGTGCTAATTAAAAGCACTGACACTGTACTAATGACCCTGAGCAGGAAGGGGTTAACATCTGGAGCAATCAATGGGTTAACTGTGTGCCGTGTGTGTTTTACTAGGGAGATGTGCTGTGAAGAGAGATACACAGCAGCATGTCCTTGCTGGCAGGAGAAAGACCTGTGTTGTTTACACACTGGTCTCTCCCCTGTCAGTGTTACCTGGTGATCTCCGGGTGCCGGCAGGGAATCTCCAGCCAGGACTCAGTGATCGACAGCTGTAGCCGCCAATGGCGGCGCAGGTAGGTAGGCGCACGGCCCCCTTACTTGGACATGCAAATCACGTATATATATGTGATTTTGAGCAGCGCTGCCTCCCTGTAGCAGTATTTCTGCTATAGGGTGGTGGGGAAGTGGTTAAGGTAACAGAATATATGGGTGGGTTTTTACTGAATCACCACTATGATAACCAATCACAAGCTATCACACTGATCACAAAGGAAAAAAAAAAGTTTTAAATTTCCAGAAAATGACATTTCCCTGTTGGCTTGTTTTTATTTGTTTTTTTTTTTTTAACACAGCTCATAGACCCCTCCAAAGGTCCTCCAAAATACATAGAAGACCCTTAGGGATCTTTGGAGCGGCCTCTGTGCTATTTTTAAAAAACATTTATTTAAACATCATTTTTTTCTTTGTATGTGTACAGTATACTTTTGCTGTAGCACATCTTACAAACAAGAATGACAAAAAATTATCCCAGAGCCCTTTCAAAAATTCATACCAGACCCTTCAAATCTGGTATGGATTTGAAGGGGAACCACATGCAAAACAAAAAATGAATAAAAATGTGTAGGGCCCCCCATACTAGCCCCTTAGTCTAATTATGCAGCCTAGCTGGCTAAGAAAGGTGGGGATGAGCATGTGCCCCTCTCCATGAACTCTACCAGGCCACACGCCCTCAACATGGGGGGGCTTTGTTAAGGGGACTCCCTGGCAAAGCACCCCCTATGTTGAGGACAAGCGCATCGTCCCTACAATGATGACATTGTAGTCATGGGGGTCTACGGGTGGAGGCTTAATGTAATCTGGTAGCCCCCTTTAAAAAAATAAGGTAGCTCCCAGATACAATCCCCCCAAAAAGTAACCTAGAAAGAAACATGCCCAGACAAGTCCTTTATAATAAAATAACAATTAAAAAATGGATTTGGTTGTAACCCATCATGAATCACGATACTTCTGCTCTGATGTAACACAATGGTAGAGTACTCCTAGTATCATGTATCTCTGTTATAGAGTACTTCTGATGTAACAGAATGGTAGAGTACTCCTAGTATCATGTATAGCTGTTATAGGAGTACTACTGATATATTACAATGGTAGAGTACTCCTAGTATCATGTATCCCTGTTATAGAGGACTTCTAATGTAATACAATGGTAGAGTACTCCTAGTATCATGTATCCCTGTTATAGAGTACTTCTGATGTATTACAATGGTAAGAGTACTCCTAGTTTTATGTATAGCTGTTATAGAGTACTTCTGATGTATTACAATGGTAGAGTACTCCTAGTATCATGTATCCCTGTTATAGAGTACTTCTAATGTAATACAATGGTAGAGTACTCCTAGTTTTATGTATAGCTGTTATAGAGTACTTCTGATGTATTACAATGGTAGAGTACTCCTAGTATCATGTATCACTGTTATAGAGTACTTCTGATGTATTACAATGGTAGAGTACTCCTAGTATCATGTATCCCTGTTATAGAGTACTTCTAATGTAATACAATGGTAGAGTACTCCTAGTTTTATGTATAGCTGTTATAGAGTACTTCTGATGTATTACAATGGTAGAGTACTCCTAGTATCATGTATAGCTGGTATAGAGTACTTCTAATGTATTACAATGGTAGAGTACTCCTAGTTTTATGTATAGCTGTTATAGAGTACTTCTGATGTAATAGAACGGTAGAGTACTCCTAGTATCATGTATCGCTGTTATAGAGTACTTCTAATGTAATACAATGGTAGAGTACTCCTAGTATCCTGTATCGCTGTTATAGAGTACTTCTAATGTATGTATTACAATGGTAGAGTACTCCTAGTATCATGTATCACTGTTATAGAGGACTTCTAATGTAAATCAATGGTAGAGTACTCCTAGTATCATGTATCGCTGTTATAGAGTACTTCTAATGTAAATCAATGGTAGAGTACTCCTAGTATCATGTATCGCTGTTATAGAGTACTTCTAATGTAATACAATGGTAGCGTACTCCTAGTATCATGTATCCCTGTTATAGAGTACTTCTAATGTAACACAACGGTAGAGTACTCCTAGTATCATGTATCCCTGTTATGGAGTACTTCTAATGTAATACAACGGTAGAGTACTCCTAGTATCATGTATCGCTGTTATAGAGTACTTCTAATGTAACACAATGGTAGAGTACTCCTAGTATCATGTATCCCTGTTATAGAGTACTTCTAATGTAATACAATGGTAGAGTACTCCTAGTATCAGGTATGCCTGTTATAGAGTACTAATGTAATACAACGGTAGAGTACTCCTAGTATCATGTATCGCTGTTATAGAGTACTTCTAATGTAACAGAACCGTAGAGTACTCCTAGTATCATGTATCACTGTTATAGAGTACTTCTAATGTAACACAATGATTGAGTCTAATGAATCATTATTATTAAGTGTGTCTATTCCTATATAAATACAACTATTATGATATGAATTACAAATCTAAAGTGTTTCTCGTCTCTTGTATCCACACTATTAAGAGTCCTCCTATTGTAATGCAGGGTTTCTCAACCAGAGTTCCATGAAACCCCAGGGTTCCTCCATTATGATGTGAATTACAAATCTAATGTATCTCTTTTCTGATGTATCCATACTAGTAAGAGTCCTTATTCTAACTTATCACTATAATTAAAGGTTCTCTTGATAGCGGACCTTCTCTACCACTAACACTTACCTTACCTGTGCTCCTTCACTGCATTGATCGTCATCTGGAGCCCTTGGAAATCCTCAGTACTTCTGGGTATGGGGGAGAATGGGAGTCGCTCCCCTTTCTTTCATGATGCAGGGAGCATCTAATCACCCGGCCGGAGCTATGTGAGTGGGAGGAAGGTCCTTCGCCCAGAGTAAGCTCTGACATTGACCAACATAGAGCCTACCCAGGTCTGTATATGTGAGTCTCTGGTAAATGAATGGGGCAAGGCAGTGCGGGAAAGGTGAGTATCAGTATCATGGAAGGATGAGCTGTTTATCTGAAGATAATCTGTTACTTTGCCTTTAGTGTTTCATTTTAGTCATGTATCACTGTTATAATTAATTCTATTAATTCTGATTCTATTTATTATCATAATAAATTATCACTATTCCAATATATCCTGGAGCCTATCCTATTTTATCCTACTTATCTCAACCTTTGCTATCCTATCCTAAACTATTGTAACTTATACAATCCTATTCTAGCCTATCCTATTCTATTCTATCCTATCCCATCCTCTCCTATCTCAGCCTATCCTATCCTATCTCATCCTGTCCTATCCCATCCTATTCTATCCTACCCTATCTCATCCTATCCTGTCCTATCCCATCCTACCCCGTCCCATCCTATCCTATCCTATCCCATCCTTTCTTAGCCTATCTTATCCAGTCCTAATCTATTATATCCTATCCTCTCTCATTCTATCCAGTCATATCTCATCCTATCCTGTCCTATCCCATCCCATTTTATCCTATCCCATCCCATCCTGTCCCATCCTATCCCATCCCATCCTATCCTATTACATCCCATCTTATCCTATCCTATCCCATCTTACCATATCCTTTTCCATCCTATTGTATCCTGTCCTATCCTATCCTATCTCATCCTATCCTATCCTATTCCATCCTATCTTATCCTATTCCACCCTATCTTATCCTATCATATCCCATCCTTTGCTATCCTGTCCTACATTATTATATTCTATCCCATCCTATCATAACCTTTCCTATCCTATCCTATCCCATCCCATCTTATCCTTTGCCATCCTGTCCTACACTATTATGTCCTATCCCATTCTATTTTAACCTATCCTATCCTATCTTGTCCCATGTTATCTTACACTATCGTATCCTTTCTTATCCCATTGTATCTTATCCTATCCTATCCTAGTTTATCCTATCTTATCCTATCCTATTGTATCTTACCCCATTCCATCATATCTTATTGTGTCATATCATATTTTATTCTATCTTACCCTTTCATAGCTTTATGGTAAAATATTAATACAGGATGTAAATGGAGTTTTAGTTTCGGCCTGATATAGAGATTGCATGTTCATAATAATAAAATGGTCAGTTGAATAGTTTGAAAGGAAAGAGTGCTGGATAGCGGTGCTGTATTTAAAATAAAATTCTTGCCTTGAACATAAAATAAATAAAAAAATAAATGTGGATGTTGGACGTCTAGAAATTGGCTGCCGCCTTGTAAGGCATCAGTAGTAATGGAGATGATTGGCGGTTTAGCGTTTGGCTTCCTTTCTATCCAGAAGTGTGCACCTCCTCCCCCTTTCTCCAATAACACATGCAGTTTGCACAGTGCACCCCCCATCTCAGCGACTGGAATACTGACTGGCCTCTGCAGGCTGCACTGGACAGAAGGTGATGTCCCCAGAGGGAGGATGAGGTGGACAGGGAGCCCAAGAATCCTTGGTTCATCCTCTCCTCCTCTCTGCATGTCCCAGCAAACAAGACAAAAGAGTTTGCAGAGGGGAATCCTTTTCTGAGAAATAAATCAGTAATCTAATCAAAGTAATTTGTAGAAGAGAAACTACTGCAACCAGGATATAACATTAACTATATGTATATAGATGGACACCAGTCTGGAAATAATACAACCTCTATAAGAAAAGAGAATTATAATAGTGCATACATCCAATGTACAAGCAGGTATTATCAGCACAGGGCCAGATAGGAATTCTGGTGGAATTGTGCACAGATATCCAGGTATATATAGTTATTTATAGAGATACTTGCAGATGAACATTGCAGCAAAGTTCTGTTGCAGGGGCCCTTGAGAATGATCATGATGCAGCATCTGTCTTTGTGTTGGAGACCTGAAGACAAGATCAGTGGTGATGGGGAGATCCTCAAATTGTTGTCTAATCAGCCTGGAACACAGCTTTCCACATGCAGAAACAGTGGTGTTGTGCTGGAACTAAAAGTCAGTCTATCTACTCTGTGCTTTTGCCCCTCCCTAGTAGTTTCTAATATGACATGCAGCCGGACATCTAACTGCCAGAAGTGGGTGTTTGATGCCTAACCTGGCTCTAGCCTAGGGTGGTTATTGAGCCCTAAGCTAAAACTAGCTTTAAAAACCCAGACCAGAAAGAATAAATAAAATAACAGGAGCTGCATATACACTCTTTTGCAGTAAATAGGCTCAGCTACTAATATACTGGAAGGAGACCAATACTTACATACAGTAGCACAGACCTAGCTATCTAGCACTGTACATGAAAGATAATAGCAATAGGACAGAGACTTGTATGTCACTAGGATTCAAATCAAGAGGGTATGGGCAGCTACAGCCAGAACACAGGAACAAATAACTAAAAGTCTGATTCTGGTCTAGATAAAATAGAGCATTGCAGTAATGCAGCTTCTGCATGTAGACATGTTGCATCAGCTCTTCTTTCTCTCTCACACTCCACTTCCTCCTTCTGGGGTTCTTAAGCCACCCCACCAGAGACAGGAAGTGCTAATAAATAATTATACATAACACAGTGATATTAGCAACTAACAGTAGATGGCAGCAGATCCTACACACTTGTATGAAATGTGTATGTCCCGTCAAAAGCAACACAACATTTATAATAAACATCAGTTTAAGACACAGGGCACAATTCACTAAGCAGTATCTTACCGCACCCGAGTATGCAGTAGGATACCGCACAGCATTTAAAAAAATAAGTTTAAATTCACAAAAAAGCGCTATGAAACACAGCATGAGTTATTTTATCAAGTCATGTGGTATTTTAATATTGAAAACCATGTGTTAATGTTTCAGCTGTCAGCGGGGTTCCCCACTGACAGAAGAATGTAAGAGAAAGAATTGCCGGCAATTAAAAAAAAAAATTAAAAACCAGTGTGGGCCCCCCATTCATACCAAGCCCTTTGGGTCTGGTATGGATTTTGAAGGGAACCCCATGCCAAAATTTAACAAAAAAATGGCGTGGGGTCCCCCCAAAATCCATACCAGACCCTTATCCGTGCATGCAGTCTGGCAGGTCAGGAAAGGGGGGGGGGTGAGCAAGCGCTCCCCCCATCCTGAACCATATCAGACCACATGCCCTCAACATGAGGGGGGTGCTTTGGGGCAGGGGGGCCCCCCCAAAGCACCTTGTCTCCATGTTGATGATAACAAGGGCCTTTTCCCCACAACCCTGCCTGGTGGTTGTGGAGGTCTGTCGGCGGGGGGCTTATAAGACTCTGGAAGCCCCCTTTAGCAGGAGGGCCCCCAGATCCCGCCCCCCCTCATGTGAATGAGCATGCGGTACATGGTACTGCTACCCATTCAAAAAAAAAAAAACTGTAGTGTGAAAAAAGACAGGAGACAGTCTTTGACAAGTCCTTTATTAAAAGAGGAAAATTAAAAAAATGTCCCCTGAAGTAGATCCAACGTCAATCACGATGCCCGCCACTGCCGCTGCTACCCAGAAAAAGAAAAAAAAAAGGCTCCGCTCTCGATACTGGCTCCTGCCATATGACCGCTCCACTGGCTTGACAGTTCCTAAATATGTAAGGGGCACCCGGTAACATCACATGTGACCCCACCCCATCATCATCAACCATTGTGACATGCTGGGTCAATGTTAAAAACAATTAAAAATTGGCGTGGAGTACCCCCCTCCATCAGCTGCCAGCGGGGTTCCCCGAACCTGAATGTAAAATAAAAAAATCCCAAAAATAAAAACACCAAAAATAACACCCCTGGACCTTTTATTGAGACAAAGAATGTCTGTGAACACGTGCCTGGCTGAGGGGCAACTACTGGGAAAAAGAACTTGGGCAATTACCGGGTGGCTCCTTTGGGGTAGTGCTACTTTGGGATCCCAGGCAATTTGTTCACCACTGTAAAAATCTCCTTCCACCATTGGTCAGCCAACTATTGGTTTCTAAATGCTCCAAGGTTCTTTAGCAAGACTTGGTCACCTTCTTTCAGATTTCTGTAGCTCACGCGAAGATCAAGCCTTCTTTTGTTCTCTTTGTTTATGTTAGCTGTTCTTCAGTTAAATGGTAAGCAGACATGAGGGTAAATTACAGATGAGATACATATTGGTAATGATTTTGATGACTAATAACATCTGTGGAAACTCCTAGCAGGAGGTAAATGGACAATCTGTGCTCCCACCCAAACATCAGGAAATAGGAGGAGAATCTTTTATTGGTATAAGCATGGACCATGGCTTCAACCCTGCAGCTCCGGGTATGCTTGCCTTCAGCCTGTAGGGTACCAAGCATTAAGTGTCCAGGTGACAGGTGGCAACCCTAGGACATGTGGCCCGGTGGCCCTGGACCTCCGGCGTACACCCAGTGTGTCTTATGGCCAGTCCAAACTTGCCTAGCATATCAAGCAGGGTCCTGATGAACCTTTCAGGACAAGCATCACCTTCAGGATGGTAAGGGCTGGTTTGATTTTTCTGAAAGCTGAAGTAACTCTTTTATTAGTTTGCTCCTAACTTGAGAGGTGGGGTTATAAGCCTCCTTACCCCATGATTTGCTGTTCTCAGATTTCTCCTATATTGAAGGGCAATTATCAGACCCCATTACTGGTTGATCTCAGATCTTAAAGTGAGGGGTGGGGTTATAAACCTCGTTACCACCTCTGCCTCCATTACTGGCTGATCTCAGCTCTTATAGTGAGGGAAGGGGTTATCCAGCTTCTCCCCCCATTTTTGCCTAATCTCAGACCCCCTCTTTTAGTGAGGATCAGAGTTATGCACCTCCTTGCCCTGTTTTTGGCTGATCTCAGATCTTATAGTGAGGGGTGGGGTTATAAACCTCGTTACCACCTCTGCCTCCATTACTGGCTGATCTCAGCTCTTATAGTGAGGGAAGGGGTTATCCAGCTTCTCCCCCCATTTTTGCCTAATCTCAGACCCCCTCTTTTAGTGAGGATCAGAGTTATACACCTCCTTGCCCTGTTTTTGGCTGATCTCAGATCTTATAGTGAGGGGTGGGGTTATAAACCTCGTTACCACCTCTGCCTCCATTACTGGCTGATCTCAGCTCTTATAGTGAGGGAAGGGGTTATCCAGCTTCTCCCCCCCATTTTTGCCTAATCTCAGACCCCCTCTTACAGTGAGGATCAGAGTTATGCACCTCCTTGCCCCATTTTTGGCTGATCTCAGACCCCCTCCGGTAGTGAGGAGCACAGCTGTGTGTAGGGCTTACGATTTTACACCAAGAAATGCAATCAGACGACACCACTTTGAGGCTGGAACCTCACTTTTATGGTAAAGTTCAAAATAAGAACATGACTGATTATTGAAATGGCACTGTCTGGGGTAAATCATGCACAGGCGGAGAGGCACAGGCTGACAACAAGGTCATTTTGAAGCAAAACGATATGATGCAAGGCTTACAGGTTGCTGGGTGCACAAACAGAGCTTTCATAGGAAGAAAATTCCAGAATGGTCCCCTGTACCTCGGCACTGCCCTGGTGGACATTTAAAATGCAAAAAAGTTTTAGAAAATATGGTTTAATGAGAAACAGTTCTTTTAATATGGCTTAAAATGAAACAAAAACATAAAATTCCTATAAATAACATGCTTAGGGGATGACCTTCCTGTGAAGCGAGAAAACCTTTAGGATGTGCACAAGCAAAAAAGTGACATTTAGAGCAGGGGTCACTTTTCCTTCCACTGATACAAAGCACTATTCCTTCCATTGACACCAACGTTGGGGCGCCATTCTTCCCACCGATATCAATGATGAGACACTATTCCTCCCACCGATACCAATGATGGAGCACTATTCCTCCCACCGATACCAATAATGGAGCACTATTCCTCCCACCGACACCAATGATGGGGCACTATTCCTCCCACCGACACCAATGATGGGGCACTATTCCTCCCACCGACACCAATGATGGGGCACTATTCCTCCCACCGACACCAATGATGGGGCACTATTCCTCCCACCGACACCAATGATGGGGCACTATTCCTCCCACCGACACCAATGATGGGGCACTATTCCTCCCACCGACACCAATGATGGGGCACTATTCCTCCCACCGACACCAATGATGGGGCACTATTCCTCCCACCGACACCAATGATGGGGCACTATTCCTCCCACCGACACCAATGATGGGGCACTATTCCTCCCACCGATACCAATGATGGGGCACTATTCCTCCACCGATACCAATGATGGGGCACTATTCCTCCCACCCGATACCAATGATGGGGCACTATTCCTCCCCCCGATACCAATGATGGGGCACTATTCCTCCCCCTGATACCAATGATGGGGCACTATTCCTCCCACTGATACCAATGATGGGGCACTATTCTTCCACGACACCAATGATGGGGCACTATTCCTCCACTGATACCAATGATGGGACACTATTCCTCCCACTGATGATGGGGCACTATTCCTCCCACTGACACCAATGATGGGGCACTATTCCTCCCACTGATACCAATGATGGGGCACTATTCCTCCCACCGATACCAATGATGGGGCACTATTCTTCCCACCGATACCAATGATGGGGCACTATTCCTCCCACTGATACCAATGATGGGGCACTATTCCTCCCACCGATACCAATGATGGGGCACTATTCTCCCACCGATACCAATGATGGGGCACACTATGCCTCCCACTGATACCAATGATGGGGCACTATTCCTCCCACCGATACCAATGATGGGGCACTATTCTTCCCACCGATACCAATGATGGGCACTATGCCTCCCACTGACACCAATGATGGGGCACTATTTCTCCCACCGATACCAATGATGGGGCACTATTCCTCCCACCGATACCAACGATGGGGCACTATTCCTCCCACTGATACCAATGATGGGGCACTATTTCTCCCACTGATACCAATGATGGGGCACTATTCTCTCCCACCGATACCAATGATGGGGCACTATTCTTCCACCGATACCAATGATGGGGCACTATTTCTCCCACCGATACCAATGATGGGGCACTATTTCTCCCCAAATACCAATTATGGGGCACTATTCCTCCCATTATACCAATGGGGCACTATTCCTCCCACTACTACCAATGATGGGGCACTATTCCTCCCACTACTACCCATGATGGGGCACTATTCCTCCCACTACTACCAATGATGGGGAACTATTCCTCCCACTGATACCAATGATGGGGCGCTATTCCTCCCACTGATACCAATGATGGGGCGCTATTCCTCCCACTGACACCAATGATGGGGCGCTATTCTTCCCACTGATACCAATGATGGCGTGCTATTCCTCCCACTGACACCAATGATGGGGCACTGTTCCTCCCACTGACACCAATGATGGGGCACTATTCCTCCCACCGACACCAATGATGGGGCACTATTCCTCCCACCGATACCAATGATGGGGCACTATTCCTCCCACCGATACCAATGATGGGGCACTATTCCTCCCACCGATACCAATGATGGGGCACTATTCCTCCCACCGATACCAATGATGGGGCACTATTCCTCCCACCGATACCAATGATGGGGCACTATTCCTCCCCCTGATACCAATGATGGGGCACTATTCCTCCCACTGATACCAACGATGGGGCACTATTCCTCCCACTGATACCAATGATGGGGCACTATTCCCCAATGATGGGGCACTATTCCTCCCACTGACACCAATGATGGGGCACTATTCCTCCACTGATACCAATGATGGGGCACTATTCCTCTCACCGATACCAATGATGGGGCACTATTCTTCCCACCGATACCAATGATGGGGCACTATTCCTCCCACTGATACCAATGATGGGGCACTATTCCTCCCACCGATACCAATGATGGGGCACTATTCTTCCCACCGATACCAATGATGGGCACTATGCCTCCCACTGACACCAATGATGGGACACTATTCCCCACTGATACCAATGATGGGGCACTATTCCTCCCACCGATACCAACGATGGGGCACTATTCCTCCCACTGACACCAACGATGGGGCACTATTCCTCCCACTGATACCAACGATGGGGCACTATTCCTCCCACCGATACCAATGATGGGGCACTATTTCTCCCACCGACACCAATGATGGGGCACTATTCCTCCCACCGATACCAATGATGGGGCACTATTCTTCCCACCGATACCAATGATGGGGCACTATTTCTCCCACCGATACCAATGATGGGGCACTATTTCTCCCATTAATACCAATTATGGGGCACTATTCCTCCCATTAATACCAATTATGGGGCACTATTCCTCCCACTACTACCAATGATGGGGCACTATTCCTCCCACTACTACCAATGATGGGGAACTATTCCTCCCACTGATACCAATAATGGGGCGCTATTCTTCCACTGATACCAATGATACCTCCCACTGACACCAATGATGGGGCGCTATTCTTCCCACTGATACCAATGATGGCGTCCTCCCACTGACACCAATGATGGGGCACTGTTCCTTCCACTGACCCCACCGATGGGACAATGTTCCTCCCACTGACACCAGCGACAGGGCACTGTTCCTCCCACTGACACCAGCGACAGGGCACTGTTCCTCCCACTGACACCAGCGACAGGGCACTGTTCCTCCCACTGACACCAGAAATGGGGAACTAATTACCCCACTGGCACCAAAGATGCAGCACTGTTCCTCCCACTGACCACCTAGCCTAGGATATTGTTTACTCCCACTGACTCCAGGGCATTTTCTACTCCCACTGGCCACAATCCAGCCTCCCTAAACTTTGAAGGGCAGTAAACTGGCCCTTCGTTTCAAAAGTTTGGAGACCCCTGATTTAGAGAAGTCTTTCCTCTAAAAATGGCTGAGATCAAAGTAGAAGGGGGAAGGCTGCCCGTGATCTCGTGAGATATTGTGAGATTATGGTGTAGGCTAGTTTAAAAAGTGAAACCAAAGTTAAAAAGGCCGTGTAATTACATAAAAATAATAAGCATTAGGCACTGGCACCTTTTTCTAACATGTATTTTGGCGTATTTTGTTAATCACACTTTGTGAAGCATTCTTTAAATGCATATTTTGGGCTTTTTAACACACAATTTGGTGCAGGTTTTTTTTTATGTGCATTTTGTCGCTTTTTAAGTGCGTGTTTTGTTGCTTTTATATTGCCAATTTGGGCACAAGTTTTTTATCACGTATTTTGTTGTGTTTTTTTTTTATACATATTTTGGCATTTCTTTTAACATGTATTTTGGAGCCCTTTTAACGCACATTTTGGCACTTTATGTGCATTTTGGCAAAAGTTGCATCTGATAGCTGCGTTTGAATAGTCATTAATAATTAATTACATCGCAATTATTCACACATTGTGGCGCATTCTTTAAATGCATATTTTGGGCTTTTTTAACATACAATTTTGTGCAGGTTTTTTTTTATGTGCATTTTGTCGCTTTTTAAGAGCGTATTTTGTTGCTTTTATATTGCCAATTTTGGCGCAAGTTTATCACGCCTTTTGATTTTTTTTATACATATTTTGCCATTTATTTTAACACGTATTTTTGAGCCTTTTTAACGCTCATTTTTGCACTTTATGTGCATTTTGGCAAAACTTGCATCTGCTAGCTGCGTTTGAATAGTCATTAATAATTAATTGCACCTCAAGCGTTTTTCGTGCGTTTCTGGAACGTGCACAAAAACACACATTTCTGCAGATTCCTGGAATGCACAGGTGTTAAAAAAAAGTATCCCCCCCAAAATTATCCAAAAAAATATTTTTTAAAAATGCTCTAAAATATGCATTAAAAAAAGCGACAAAATGCCAAAATTTACCTTTTCAGGCACAGAGCATTGTGCTTAATGCTCAACGCATTCATTTTTTATAATTAATAATAATTATATAAATAATTATATAATAATAATATATAAATGATAATAATTTATTATATTATTTATAATAATTATATAATAAATTTATTATTATTATTATAATTTATTATATTATAATAATTTATTAATATTATTTATTATATTATATAATTTATGTAATAATAATTTATTATATTATAATAATTTATATTATAATAATTTAGATAATAATAATTTATTATAATAATTATAATTTATAATATATAAATAATAATAATGAATTTCAACTCGTGTTTTGGCGCATTATATAGTACATTTGTCACATGACAAAGCATGCGACAATATGCATGGTTGCTAACCGCATTTGGGGTGCTATTGACAATGAATGGCACCCAGAAGCAGAAGCCAGAAGTAGCATTTTGCCACAATTTCAGTATGATCTGAAATTGCAGGCAATCACACAATATATATACCAATATACACTCACCGGCCACTTTATTAGGTCCATCTTGGTAGTCCTGGGTTGGACCTTCTTCTGCCTTCATTCTTAATGGCTAGTGTTGGGCTTGATGTTCGAGTCGAATGTATGTTTGACTTGAACGTCGACCATTTGTGTGTTCGTCAAACACGAAACGGTAAGAGGAGTTCAGCGGACTTTAGCAGTGCATTGTCAGAGCCATGACTGGCCAACACAATGGGTCAGGTGCAATGCTTTGGCCAATCACAGCACAATGCACTGTGGAAGCCATGATCGCCCAAAGTCACGGTGACTTTGGCCAATCATGACTCACGGATAAGTCCCCGCCCCACACTATATACGACTGCTTACACTGCAGCCTTACGCAGTGCGTTGCTGGACACTGCCGAAGACAGAGAGGAGAATACTGTCCCTGGAAAAAAAAAAAATAAAAAAAAATATTATTTCCCACTTACCCTCCAGAGGATCCCCCTTCCTCAACAGGCCATTTTTTGCGGTACGGCACTGAGTTACTTTAACTGACAATTGGGCGGTCATGCAACGCCACACCCACATTAAATTTACGTCCTTTTTTCCCCTCAAATAGAGCTTTCTTTTAGTGGTATTTGATCACCTGTGCATTTTTTAATTTTTTGCTCAATAAACGAAAAACTCTTAACAATATGGCTTTCACGTACAACTTTTATGTCCCTTTGGCACACAGTCATTACACATGGGTCCCTCCCAATCCATACCAAACCCTTTAGGTCTGGTAGAAAGGTTAGAAGGGACCCCACAGTAATTTTTTTTTAAGTGTGTGGGGTTCCCCCAAAAAGCCATGCCAGGTTCAATAGGTCTGGTAGGAATTTTAGAAGGACCCCCCAGTAAATTTTTTTTTTTTAAAGTGTGTGGGCCTGGTAGGACTTTTAAGGAGAAAACCCACCCCCCCAAAATTGGGCAAAAAAAAAAAAAGGCATGAGGTTCCCCCTAAATTCCTACCAGACCCTTGATCAGAGCACAGTTCTGGCAGGCCAGGAAAGAAGGGGGGGGGGACAATGGAGCACACCCCCTCCCTGTGGCTTACCAGACCACAAGCCCTCCGCCTTGACCCCATGCTATAGAGGCAAGAGCCTCTTTCCCTACAATCCTGGCTCAGTGGTTGTGTGGGTCTGCGTGCAGGGGGGCTCATTAGCATCGGGGTACCCTTTGCCCCCCTCCTTGTGACTGAGTAAGGGGTACTATTCACTAAAGGGTTACATTTAGAAAAAATTCCTTTAACTGAGCAAAAAACAAAACAGCCAAAAAAGCGAAAAAAAAAAAAATGGTTTCATGGATGTAATCCATCAATCATGTTCAGCAATGTCCCAAGGATGCGGATTCGCCGAAAAACCCTGACCCCCGCCAGCCCATCGGCACCCACCATGCACTTGCCGCAGTATGACAGGACAGTTGTCATGTAAACAATTGGGTGGAGCTAGCAGTGACGTCTTCGGTGTTTAAAAATAGGCATTCTCATGTTTATTTTGTTTGTATTGGTAATTTCACCAATATTTGGGTAATGTGGTGCATTATTTTACAAGGATGCCAATATTTTTGGCCATGACTATGTGTGGAGCTAGTGTGGGGAAGGCAAATATTGTAAGATAAGTATTGTATATATTAGCAATGTCATGGAAATTTTGTATTTACAGGTTGAACTTTAAATGTGTCATATATTAGTGTTATTCATATGTCTCTCGTGTGGCTTAATTAAAGCTCTGAAGGCTGCAATTGGGCCATGCGCATTTACAATGTATGTATTACAGTACTCAGCTCGGTAACGGATGAGATGGCAGATCTGCGCTTATAGACCGGCGTGTATACCACCACGGCATCCGATGCGAATGCCGCCGGCGTTAGGCCGCGGGCCTGTATCCACATATCAGCAGCATAGTACCACATGGACTTCGTACCGCAAGGCGCCAAGCGGTGTGAACTCCGTGTGTAGGCTCATGTAGATCTTACAAACCATTACCGACCTGAACTGTATCTGGATGGATGTGTTTTAATAAATATCGTATCGGGCCCATTCAGATACAGACTGACACTGTTTAATCTAGGGGATGCTTGTACAGAGAATTTACATACCACTAGGAGCTAATAGGAGGGGGAAGGTTGCTTCCCTCAGAGAGCTCATGGAGGGAGGGGAGGACTGGTGATAGATAAGAGGAAAGGCTGCGCTCCAATCGGAATGTACATCCTGTGTATAGGCACGCCCCATGCATTGTTCTGTGGGAGGGGATTGACCTGACTCATGTGGGGGGCGTGTGTGTTTGTAATAAAACCGGGGGCTGAGTCTGAAGCCAGTCTCTATGTGAATTCCAACAGCAGCCTGAGAGTGTCGTGTGATCATTCCCAGGTAACTGGAGCTCCATTTCCCCACAATTCTGAGATAGCTAAACCAGTTGGAGGCGCAGGAATCGTGGAGCTAAGCTGCAGTCGTGGTAAGCGAGATTCGCACAGCTTTATGGGGGATTGCTGCACATCCAACTGCGAGTACTCACGGTAAGGAGAAATAAAAGCGAATTTCCAAGACAGCAGAGAGAATGAGAACCTGCTACTTTGTACTGAATGGAGAAATGACTGGTTTACTTTGGTAACATATATTAGCATAGGAAACAATCTTTTCAATGTCATCTCTATACCTTGAAAGCATTTTATTAAGTGTTATTGAAAATTTTTATCTGCAGACATAGGTCAGACTGTTGGGTTTCAGTGAGGCTTCATTCACATCTGAGCGTAGTGTTTTTCGCGTGTTTTTACAAGCATATTTTACCATGTTTTTATACAGCATTTTTGAGCTTTGGCATTTTTTATTAGCCAATAGAGAAAAATATCATCTGTTGCATCATTTGTGGCTAGGTTTTTCTGTTGCAGTTGTTTCAGCAGCTTTTATTTCTTTTTTTTATTATTATTATTGTAATATTTTTTTTATTACTAATAAATTATTATAATAATTGAATAAATATGCTGGATCTACTTCACAACTACTCCTACATACAAGTCTCTTATGGACCATCAGGTCTGCTGATGTTACTTCTTTACAGTAGTTTTTGTGGTAGGCACTGAGACTCTCCTCGACGATGTATCCCTTCCCATGCGACTCTGGCGTTAGCTTAACTCCTATCCCCATACATGATTAACCCCAGATATTGCTGTCATTACTCACCCCCTTGTTGACAAAGTCCGGAAGAGACGAAACGTGTCCAGGGCACGTGAAGCTCCCGGAAGTGCTGCGGCAGCCATTTTGGATTCTGGAATCCCTGTGTGTTGGAGGTCTGGAGAGTAACGGTGCACTTCAGGTGTCCCCCAGAGCTACAAAGTGATAGTGCTGGATAGGAGTAGCAAGGGGGAATTACCTGGTGATCGGGAGACCCTCTACACCACGGAAAGGGGATTGTATACTGGGCATGAGGAATTTGATGCTGTCTTGCTGATGTTATCGTTTTTATATGTAAGTGGCTACAATAAATTTTATATATGATTATAATTCACATACTGATTCCTGGTCTGTTTGTGAGGTCCTGAGGAACAAGAGGATACCAATCTAAGGACACTCTGTACATATGTGGTTGATTACAAGCTGGAATTTGTTTGTTTTAGGGTAATTATGCACTTTATATATAGTTTTCAGTGATATTTATTAATTTTCTTTTCACATGAGTGCTGTGACACTGGAGTGTTTTTTTTTGCATGATACACGTGTGGCACTTTAGCTCTGGGATTTAAAAGGTAATATACTATGTTGAGATTTTGTTTTTTTTGAGGTGTTTGAAGAGCACCTGTGATTGATTTGCATCTTCTTCAGTGGAGTAGGAAGCCTCTTCCTATCAAGAAATTGATCTTTGTTTGGACACATTATTTGGACACTTTGCATATTGGGACTTTATTTTATTTTTGTTCTTTTATATATATTTTATATTTTTTATTTTTGGGTAATTTCTTTGGGGTCTTGATTTTTCACTATAATTGTGGGTTTTTGGGTTTAAGTCAATGAATATATATGTTTTACTGACCCCATATGTTTCCCCCCCCCCCCTTTTTTTTTTTTTCCTCTCTTTTCTCTCCCCCCCCCCCCCCCCCCCTCTCTGCTTCTTTTTTCTTTCTCCTTTCTCTTGTTTTCTCGCCTCTTGCTTTGATGTACATCCTGTGTATAGGCACCTCCCATGCATTGTTCTGTGGGAGGGGATTGACCTGGAACACTAGACATGCCAATCTTTCACTCTCCCCACTTCCATCAACGGCCCCTACCACAACGTAAGCCGGTTTTGTAATTCTTCCCATTGCCACGAGCTTTTGGCCGAATCCTACGTTCAGGGGTCATGACCATCCTCCCTATCGCTACAGCCCTGCATGGCAAGCATGAGCGCAGGAGATATGATGCAATTACACCCCATACTATACTATATTGGCTCTGGTTTGTTGCAAGCATAACCTTATTGTAGTCGGGTTTTGTATCATTGCATTGTCTGTGTTTTCTTGTTTGAGTTATTGCTGTGCCGCTGTAGGTTGTGCCTGCTGTTTCGCTCAGATACCCCGTACATGTCTTTTGTACCATTATGTTCTTTATTAACCGCATGCCGCCCAGCCACTGTACATATACGGCGGCAGGGCGGCACTCACAGGCAAAACCACGATTTAAGACGTGTGTTTTGTAAACAAATAGGGGGCGCGCGAGGCGCGCCGCCCGCCCTATCTGTCCTGCGGATCACCGCCGCAGATGTCAGTCGCCGGGTCACAACCGCTCGTTAGCGGCTATGTTCCGGCAATCGGCGGCAAACAGTGACAGAGAGCACAGCTGCAGTAGCTGTGCTGTCTGTCACTTCCCTGTCAGCTCGAGGATGAGCTGATCGAGAAAGTAGAGTTTCTCTTCTCGATCAGCCTTGTCCCACCCAGTACACACCCCCGCCCTCTAGTAAAACACTCCCCCTCACTCCTATAACCCTTCCCTGCTAAAATAAAGTTAACCCCTTCCTCCCCATTGCCATTAGTACAGTGTCAGTTTTTTTTTTTTTTTTGTACTGATCACTGTATTAGTGTTTTTGGGGATGTCAGTGACCCCAAGTCAGTACCCCCCAATGTCAGAATGTCCGCCGCATTCCCGCCATAAGTCGCTGGTCGCTGCCATAAGTCCCTGATCGCCGCCATAATTCGCTGATCGCCACCATTATTAGTATAAAAAAAAAACCCTAAAAATCCCAGTATCTTTCCCGCCATTTGTAAACGCTATAACTTTCACGTAAACCAATTAATTTACACGTATTGGTTTTTTTTTTTTTAGCAAAGACATGTCGCAGAATGCATTTTGGCAGAAATTTATGACGAAATTTGATTTTTACATTTTTTTTACTGGACATGTTTTATAGCAAAAAGTCCAAAATATTGTTTTTTTTTCTCAAAATTGTCAGTCTTTTTTTTTTATAGCGCAAAAAATAAAAACCGCACAGGCGATCAAATACCACCAAAAGAAAGCTCAATTTGTGGGGAAAAAAAGGATGTAAATTTCATTTATGTACCGTATTGCATGACCACGCAATTGTCCATTAAACTAGCGCAGTGCTGTATAGCAGAAAAATGGCGTAAGTTGCAGTATTTATACCATAGTTTGTAAACGCCATAACTTTCACACAAAGCAATCAATATACACTCATTGAGATTTTTTTTACCAAAAACATGGAGCAGAATACATTTTGGCCTAAATTTATAACCAACTTTGAGTTTACTATATATTTTTTATAGCTGAAAGTAAAAAATATTGTTTTTCTTCAAAATTTTTGGCATTTTTATGTTTATAGCGTGAAAAATAAAAAGCGCACAGATGATCAAATACCACTGAAAGAAATCTCTATTTGTGTGAAAAAAAGGATGTAAATTTTGTTTGGGTGCAGCATTGCATGACCGCGCAATTATCAGTTGAATTAGTGCAGCGCCGAGTAGCAAAAAGAGGCCTGGTCATTAAGGGGGGTAAATCCTCTGAAGCTCAAGTGGTTAATAAAGGCTTTCTTTTTGGAAATAAAAAAAAGAATAAATAAATGTTAAATAAATACACAAGCAAATAAAAAATAATCATAAATAAATGCTATGTAATAATAAATATATATTAACCCCTAACCTTAACCCCCAAAAACCTAAAAAAAAAAGTTAAACAATAACAACCCAACAACCAACCAACCAACCAACCACCAAACAATAACCCTAACCCTTTTTTTAAGGTTAGGGGTTAATCATTTGACATTTATTTATTCCTATATAATTACTATGTTTAGAAAAAAAAAAACATTTTCATTTGCGCAGAAAATCGCACAAAACGCATGTTAAAATGTGCAAAAACACTCCAATTACTTGTTTCTACTCTTTTCTATGAGAGAGAAAGCGCACCAAAAATGTTCAAATCTGCCGAATTTGAGCTATAAATGTAGCTCCAAAATATTTGAGTTTCAAGCCCTGCTTCAGGCGATTTGGTGCAGAGATGTGAACCATCTCCATAGAGTAATATTGATTATTATTTTCCCCCTGAGCATTTTTGCTTCGAATTTCGCACTACAAAATGCTCAAGTGTGAATGGGGACTGAAGGTGAGTGGTAATTGCAGATAAGAAAGAAAAAAAAAAAAAGTGAGCGCTCTCCAGTCAGCAGCCAATGCACTTAAGGTAATCTCAGCAAAACCTTCCAATATAAACAAAAATAGAAAGTGCGGTTCTAGTAAATTATGAATCTAGAAAATCACATATATATCTCAAATGATCTGAGAAACACACTGTGATATGTAGCACAAAGAGGTTATGGCTGATGCATCAGGTGATATTATATGTCCAGACAAGTTGTCGCAGGATCCTGCGTAAGGATCAAATGATAAGAATGCGCACTCACCGGACGCGCTATAGATATGCGCATTTGATTTATATCCACTGGAAATCCCTCATCTGGTGGGGAAGGTAAGCATCCGTCTGGGAGCAGATGGTCCTGATGTTCCCTCTTAGTGCTTTGTGATAAGCAGCTTCCAGGTCCAGAGATCCCCTTAAGGCTGGATATAGAACTCCATCCAGTGGTAATGGTGGGTAATAGGATATCCTGGAAGTTATTAGCTCCAATGGGAGCCAAAAAAGTGCCTCATAGTGTAGTTAGGTAAAATCAAAAATTTATTTCAAAAGTAGGTGTCATAAAAATGATGCAAGTAAAACAGGGTAGAAAACACTAAAAGCAATAAAATTAAAATTAAATGCAAGATGTTACTGACCCTAAAATAAGGTGGCCACCGGGCCTCCTCGTGGCTCCGGGCGGCTATGACGTCACGCTCTGTTGGCTCCTCCTAAGGCCTTTCGTGCCAATGCACATCAGAGGGGAGGTAATTGCAGATATCCCACCAGAGAGGGTGTACTTAGTTCTAAAACCCTGCAGGGGATTTCTGTTATTGAACCTTCAGCTCTGTGCGAGCTTCTGGAAAAAGTGAGCAAGTTAAAATGAACTAGCATGAGAGCTCTATATTTCTGTCCATAAACACAATTATGGTTGCCATACAAGCATAAAGGAGACAGATTTTAGGAAGAGGCATTATGAGGTGAAACTTTAATAACATAAAAAAAATAATATGAATTATGCATCAGTTACCTTATCTACACGTTCAATTAATGGAATTTTTGCTTAATCAAACCATGTAGTCCTGCTAGATAAGACATGTGCAGCCATGTTACTGGGAGCTGCAGTCCAAAATCTATCATGTCTTTGACCACAAAACATCTTCAGTATCCTGCAAGAGCCTAGGCCCACCAATCTAAATGCCATTGATGCCACCAGGTTTGGGATAAATTTGTCACACCTCCCATCTACATATTTTTATACAACCTTCGCCTACAAATAACACGGCATATAGAGGCTCGGTGAAGGTGGTGGTGAAGGTGTGGAGGTGTCGGATCGGGATACCCAACTCAAAAAAAGAGAGACGCCCGGCCTCATAATCCAGATTTATTCTGAATTTTGTTATTTGATTATCTGCTAAAGTGATGGATTTGTTGTCATGTTTTGCTGATAGCTGTTTGGAATTCCTCTCCAGACACCAGGACAGGTGATTACATCCAATTTCTTTATAGAAACCGTCCGTAAGTATCCTGGGGTAACACATCCCAAATCTCCAGTATGATGACCCCCCAATATCCACATCCCAGTAATGTCGCCCTGAGGAGAAACTCTGACTGCTCAACACCTGAGGTGTCTTTCCCATGCATCTCTTTGGAGTTTGAGGACGATTTAGGTTTCCTGCTACCTTGCGCACGGTCCTACTGTCATCTGAAATATATAGATAATTATGAGCCTTGTCTTCATCCAGTGTTATATCTGCAGGTTCTGGTATTTTTATCCCTTTATTTATCTCTTTTATTATATAAAATAATTCTGTATGTAATGTGTGTGAGATTCCAGTCACATCCATATCCCCCCCACTATGAAGAAGTTTATGGCATCTCTCTTTGTCCTCCTCATCTCCATCCTCAGTATCACACAAGTCACCTGTGTATGGTTCCTGTAAAACACTCAGTGGATCCGTCATGCTACATATCTCCTCGATGTGACGTATCTTCCTGGACAGCTCGTCCTTCTTTGTCTCCAGCTCCTGGATTAAAACAGAGGCTGGGAATGTGACTTTCTCTGCCTGCCTGGAAATCTTTTTAAAAACTCTCCCCTCCAGGATGTCAAGTTGTCTCCTGATGTCTCTGAATAGGATGGTGACTCTTTTGGTTACACCATCTGCGCCATCTTGTACTTTTCTTTTGTATTTTTGTAGACTCTTGATGCTTTCCTCCATCTCTTCTGTCTTTTTCACCAACTTCTGCATAGCATTGGTCAGGGTCTCCTTCCTCTTCTCAGAGGCCTCCTCCAGTGTCTCCATCTGGTGTTCCTGATGGTTTCCATGTAGCCTGCAGGACCCACAGAGACAGGCTGAGTCCTCGGTGCAGTAATACTCCAGGATCTTCTCATGGACGGAGCATTTCCTGTTCTTCTGGGGAGAGGTGAAGTCAGATAGGACATGTTGGGATGACTTGCTGTGGACTCTCAGATGGTCATCACACAGAGAAGCTTCACACAGCAGACAAGATTTAACAGCAGGTACAGGAGAGTGAATGCAGTACGTACAGAAGATATGGCTCTCCATCTGTGGCTCGGTAGATCGGAAGCTCTCCAATATGTTGCGCAGTGTTATGTTCCTGCCAAGTTCAGGCCGCTCCTGGAACTCTTCTCTGCATTCAGGACAGCAATAAACTCCAGATCCCCTCTGTGTATCCAGAACACGATCTATACAGTCCCGGCAAAAGTTGTGTCCACATCTCAGGGTCACAGGATTGGTATAAATGTTCAGACAGATGGAACAGTCCAGCTCCTTCCTCGCATCAGAAAACGCCATCGCTGACTGCAGGAGAGAGAAACAAAACTAAGTAGATGTGTGTTAGAGGGAGGGGGGTCAGAGGAGGGTTTCCGGAGATATCTCTGTGTGCAGAACCAGAGGAAGTGGAGGGGAGAGCTGCTGCTCACACAGTCCCAAGAATTTACTAATGTGATAAGAATATTCAGGATAATGCAGTAATCAGGGGCGGACTGACCATTTGGAAACTCGGGCACTGCCCGAGGGCCCGGGGTCAGTAGGGGGCCCCCATGAGAAGCCCCTGGTACCTTTTTTCATAGGCTTTTTTGACTTTGGGCAAGGATACAGGGGCCCCATGATCCCCTATTGCCCGGGGGCCCCATGAGTTGTCAGTACCCCCTGGCAGTAATACGTGTATTATAATTCCACACAAGCTGATGTCTATACAGATAATTATTCCAGTCATGGCCAAAAATATTGGCACCCCCCGCATTTCTGTCATATAATGCACCACTTTGCCCAGAAAATGTTTGCAATTGCAAATGGTAGGACACAAAAAAGTGGAGAAACAAAAAGCCAAATCTGACACATTCCAAGCAAAACCCCCAAAATGGACTGGACAAAATTATTGGCACCTTCTCAAAATTGTAAGAAATAATTGCATTCCCAGTTTGTGATACTCCTGTAATTTGTAATTAAACTCACCTGTATCAATGACCAAGCGCTGACAATATATAGATCACTCCGGTAACCATTAAAATGGTGACTCAATCTTTCTGCTGTGTGTCTGTGTGCCGCATGGAGAAGAGAAAAAGCAGCAAAGGATTGTCTGAGGATTTGAGAACAAAAATTATGGAAAAGCATGGACAATCTCAAGGTTACAAGTCCATCTCCAGAGATCTTAATGTTCCTGTGTCCACTGTGTGCAACATTGTCAAGAAGTGTACAGTGCCCAGGGCACTGTAGCTAATCTCCATGGACGTGGGCAATAGAGAAAAATTGATCAAAGATTGCAACGAAAGATTGTTCGAATTGTGGCTAAAGAACCTCGATTAACTCTCAGACAAATTCAAGCTGACCTTCGGGCACAGGTGATCTGTTTCGGGGTATCTTAATATAATGAACACCTTGCGATTGCAATGCGGTACAGGAAATGAACAGGATGTGCCGTGTTTCCTGCACCGCCCAAGTGTGAACCCTTGTCTGATGGTTACAGGAAGTGTTTGGTTTCAGTTATTTTTTTCCAAGGGGTGTGCTACCAAATATAAAATGTTAGGGTGCCAATAATTTTGTCCAGTCCATTTTTGGAGTTTTGCGTGGAATGTGTAAGATTTGGCTTTTCATTTCTCTATTTTTTTTGTGTCATACCAATACAAACAGAAAAAATATACACGAGAATGCCTAAACATTTGCAATTGCAACAGTTTTCTGGGTGAAGTGATGCATTGTCTGACAGAAATGCAGGGGTGCAAATATTTTTGGCCATGACTGTATATGATGGCTAAGTCCCAAATGATGTCTCTACAATTATATTATATGATAGCTAAATCCTTGCTGATGAAACTACAATTTTTTATACTGTGGGCAGCACAGTGACTAAGTGGTTAGCACTTCTACCTGGCAGCACTAGGATTGTTGGTTCAAAGCCCAACCAAGGCACTACCTGCCTGGAGTTTGAAGGCTCTCTCTGTGCCTTTGTGGGTTTTTTCCTGAGTGTGCCGTTTTCCTCCCAAACTTCAAAAATATATTGGTAGGTTAATTGTCTCCTTGGACCTAGTATGTCTATGAATGTGAGTTAGGGACCTTAGATTATAAGCTCCTTGAGGGTAGGGACTGATGTGAACATACCATATTGTGACGGAGAAAAGAAATAATTTTTTTTCTGTGTTTTTTGTTGAACTCAACAGTGTGTCAAGCAGTCGGTTGTCTGCTTAATTAAATCTAGGCGTTCCTGTGCCCTACAGGGACTTGGAGATATGGTTGAGCTCAGTGTGAGGCACAGACAGCAAGGTGTCCTGCAGCTGGAAAAAGCCAGACGTGTCAGCCAGTAGTGTATTTAGGTTTTGTGCTGCCCTAGGCAACACAAAAATCATCTGCCTCCATGGAAATGGACCAACACCACCACCCCCTCCCATGGAGAGAGCCTGACATTGACCAACACTACTACTGCCCCTCACCTGCAGGAGAGCCTTCCACTACCACCCCCCCACTCCCCGGCAAAAGAGAGAGACACTCATCTTCTGGACCTCCTACTCTCTAGCTCCCTGGTCTCCTCCTCCCACGCCCGATTGCAGGACTTCTCCAGGACTTCCCCCATCCTCTGCAACTCCCTACCCCAATCCATCAGACTGTCACCTACCCTCCTCACCTTCAGGCGCACCTTGAAAACCCTCCTCTTCAGGTAAGCTTACCCCAACCTCACCTAACACCTGACCTCACCTAACAACTAACCTCCTCTACTCCTCCCACCACTCCATCCCCCACAGCCACTTCCTCCTATGCCACCTTCCCCTCCCTCCTAGATTATAAACTCAAAAGAGCAGGGCCCTCAAACCCCTCGTGTATTATATTGTTACTGTCTTGTTTCATGTTCTGTCCCCCTTGCTATTGTACAGCGCTGAGCAAACCCTTTGACGCTATATAAATACTGTATAATAATAATAATCTTCACACCTCCAGACATCCCCAGGAATGAGAGTCGGGCTCTGCATACACCATCAAGCAGCCTCTCTCGGATCCCACCTGGTTCCAATGGCACATGTGTCCCTTCTTCCATCCTTTCTTCTGGGGGGGAAGTGCTGCCCCCTGAAAAATGACACCCTAGGCAAATGCCTTGTTTGTCTTGTGGTAAAGATGCCCCTGGTGTCAGCACCAGGTGTTTGAGGTTTGGTTGAATTGAAGGGACAATATATCTCCCCTATGCTGGCAGAAAGGCTCAGACCTTTTTCTGAGTGTACTTCTGTGATGGACACACAGGAGCTGAGGGCTGCAAGTCTTCCTAGAAGGAAGTTAGAAGATAAACAGAACTGCTGAGAGTCTTGTATGGGCTGTGCTTCTCTTTCTAAACTGATGGGACTTGTAGATCTACATTGTCTGTGTGGCTTTCTGGACATGGGGACTCTGCTCTCTTCTCTGCTCTACCTTCTTGCTGTGCGCTAACCCCTGCACTGAGGATCCAACCCAGACTTAATCCTTGCCCGCCAGAGTTCTGCCTCCTTGCTGTGTGCCAACCCCTGAGCAGAGAATCCAACCCAGACTTAATCCTTGCCTGCCTGTCAGGGCTCCAGGTATGACCAGAGGTGTATGGACCGACACAGGGAAACTGTCAGGGCAGGAGCTAGGAAACGGACAGGCAGGCCTAATAACAATGTAACGCACAGGCTGACGACAACCACCACCCACAGACCGAAGTCCCTCAGGGCGCGGAGTCTAAGTCCCAGGCTGCCCTTCACCAGGGCCCCTGATGGTGGGGGTGGACTTGACGCAGCCAGGAACCAGGTCGCGGCCCCCGAGGCACCCCAGCTGCGGTAATGGCTGCCACCAATGGCGTGTAGCTAGTGGTAAAGACAATAGAGTAGTCAGACAGGCCGGGTCAACAACAACGAGACAAAAACGGTACAGGACAGCAGACGAGAATCACAGGTCACGAGCCGGGTTCAGCAACGGAGGTCAGATCACAGGAGAACACAAAGAATGGTCAGGTCACAAGCCGAGTCAGATTCCAGGAGAGTCACAAGAGTCAGAACAGAGCGACACAAAGACACAAGACAAGTGCAAAGAGCATGTGCAGAACACAGGCTTATATGTCATCAGCCACACCCCTCTGGGGGATGGACCTCAGAGACCTGAAGGCATAAAAGATTCCCACCATGCTCTGCAGAAATCCAAGATGGATGCCAGCACATGGAGTAACATAACCTCTGGTAAAAAGGTAGGACCTTGACAGAAACACAGACTTCAGGTATAGCGTGTAACACAATTTATTACAGGCAACACAAACATAAGCGCAGTTCAAACGACCAAACTCAACACTTACATAAATATGTACAACCAGGTGCAATAAACCTTAAACTAATAGGTACCAGTGCAGTCAGGGCTGGAGAGGTGGAGCGGTCAGGCAGGCCGAGCCCACAGCATGGATTTGCTCAGGGCGCGGGGTCCAAGTCCCAGCCTGCTATTCACCAGGGCCCCTGATGGTGGGGATGGACTTGGTGCAGACTGGAACCAGGTCGCGACCCCTGAGTGCATGCGGCTGTGGTAGAAAGTACTGGCAGGGGAGTGCAGGAACGGAGTCTGATGGGAAGAGGCAGGCAGACTTACTAAAGGTGACACGTGCGGGATGGATCGTCGGGTGAAGTAAGCATAGTCAGACAGGCCGGGTCGGTATCGTGCAGGCAGCGTGGTACAGAAGGAGCAAGCAGAGAATGGTCGGGGTCAGCAGGTAGCGGGCAGCGCGGGTACTGAGGATCAGGCAGAAGGATGGTCAGGCAAGCCAGGGGTTCAACAGGAGACGGTCAGCAGAGGTCAAGATCAAAGCAGGGTCAGCAATGAGGCAGGAACAAAGGATACCAGGTACAGGGGCTCATGGGAAACATACACCAAGGCCCTGATCACAGGCCTGGTCATTCCTTAAATACACCTCCTGCAATCAGCCCCAGGTGTTGGCTGACTACAGGAGTGAGCTTCTGGCTGCTGAGAGCACCCGCTGGTCAGCCCTGGTACTGCAGCCCACAAGGCAGGTGAGTTCCACCACCAGTGCTGAGTCCATTCCTGACACTGCCAGAGTTCTGCCTCCCTGTTGTGTACCAACCCCTGAGCTGAGAATCCAACCCGGATTTAATCCTTGCCTGCCAGAGTTCTGCCTCCTTGCTGTGTGCCAACTCCTGTGCTAAGAATCTAACCCAGACCTAATCCTTGCCCGCCAGATTTCTGTCTCCTTGCTGTGCGTTAACCCCTGTGCTAAGGATTTAACCCAGGCTTAACCCTTGCCCACCAGAGTTCTTCCTCCCTGCTGTGTGCCAACCCCTGTGACGAGGACTTAACCCTTTCCCGCCAGAGTCCTACCTCCCTGTTGTGGGCCCAGGCAGTGCTATGAACTAACCCCTCTTGTTGCCTACAAGAACTCTGTGATCCTAGTTGTGTGCCCCACCCTGTGTTACAGACTTAACCCTTTTTTCTGCCAGAACCCTGCTATGCTCATTGTGTACCCTCAAAATCACTCAATAAAAGCCTTGTGTGTCCCACTGCTTTCCACCTGTGTTCTGTCCCACCTACACCTCCATCACAAAGTGTGTGTGTGTGTGTGTAAAGCGCTACGTAAATTGACAGTGCAGTATAAATATCTGTAAAAACTGTATTAGCTCCATCCTGATGTATAAGTCTACAATTGTATTGGGGATGATCACAGGCCATTGGTATTCATCATAGAAACTACATACTTTCATTTGAACCCTACTAAAGTCAATGGGGGATTAGGCAAACTTTGAAAATCAATTTGAGCCATTTTCACAGCTAATAGCCAGGGGATTTTCAAATACATCACATGGGGAACTGGGCAGTCCTAATACAAGTAGTATACCATTAGGTAAGACAAGTGAAACATCTTACATCATCCTGATTAATAGAAAAAAAAAAAAAAAAAAAAAAAGACTTAAATCACACAAACAAACCAAACCAGCCAATGGAACCTCTAGCAATTAACCATTAACCACTTTCCCGCCACCCTATAGCAAAAATACTGCTACAGGGCAGCAGGTATGCACAAAATCACATATGTGTGATTTTGCAGTTCTAGGTAGGGGCCGTGCACGAGCCGAAATTCACAGCCCTGGCTGTCGATCACCTGGTCCCGGCCGATGATCACTCACCGACACCCAGTGATTGCCAAGTATTACAGACGGGGGAGACAACAATACAGCTCCAGCACACTGCTTTGTATGACTCTGCATGGCAGAGCCATACAAAGCAGCAGGCTTGCAGTGGAAAGCACAGCATACAGCCTCATAGTAAAATCACACACAGCACACAGTTAACCCTTTGATCGCCCCACATGTTAACCCCTTTCTGCCCAGTGCCATTAGTAGTGTCAGTGCTTTTTATTAGCGGACTCCTTATCAACTAACAGAAGCCAAAAAACCTCACACAGATATAACCCCACAGCTCCCGGGGAGGGAAGGAAGGATCACAATTATCCCTTCAATGGTTGGGCACGTTTACTGTAGTGCCCTACTGTCAATTAACACAGTAAAAGGGGCCAGATGTTGAGGGGTTAATTGTAATCCTCCTGCTCAGCTTTCTGCCTGGCAGCTGTGGAGTTAAATTTGTGTGAGGCCATATGACCCCCCCTCCCCCCATATTGATAACGGTGACTTGGGAAAGCATGTATCCCCCTCCTTGGGGGGGTATCTACCTCGAGGCAAACAAGGCGTTTGAAATCTGGAGAGATGTCAGGGACTACAGCTATGCAGAGCTCCACTGACACACACACTGTGCCGGGTAGGCATGGTTGGCTCACTATGTCTATCGTTCTTCAGCTCTAGTGTGTATGAATTTTCCGTTACGTTTTGCAGAGATGCACAGCAGTCCATTTAACATGATTTCCTATGGGACAGGTTCACATCTTCGCGTTTTCACCCGTTGACTTTTTTTGGAAAGGGTCAGGGAAATTTTTAGCCTGCGTTCACGCTGATGCGCTGCGGCACATCGCATGTGATTCAGCATTCCTGTGCATATCACATGCAATTTCTGTGCAGTGCAATTTGAGCCTTACATTTTGTATGGCTCAGATCATACCGCATCCGCACCAAAAAAAGGTGCAGGACCCTATTTTAATCTGCAGCAGAATCAGATCGCATGGGTGTTCACATCCATGAGATGCGATTCTGCACATCGCACCGTGTTTTGCGAACTAATTTTGGGGTGTTGACCTAAAATGCACACCCGCAGTGGTTCGTATGAATTTTCGATTGAATTCCGCACTGCATCAGTGTGAACCTGGGCTGAAACGCAAAACGCTATGTTTCTATACACTTCAATGGGCACGCTGCAGACAAGCATATAGTGCTTTTTTTAATGCTTTTTTTTGACCCGTCTTTGATGAGTTTTATTCTGCCCAGCAACAAGTTGAAAAAAAAAAAAAAAGTCCACTCACGTAAACCTTGTACACCCCCCACTACTCATGCTCACAGAGAATTTGTAGAGCCCCCAGTGGCCACGCTCACATGCACCTTGCGCGCCCCCAGTGTCCACGCTCACATGCGCCCTGCGCGCCCCCAGTGTCCACGCTCACATGCGCCCCCTGCGCCCCCAGTGTCCACGCTCACATGCGCCCTGCGCGCCCCCAGTGTCCACGCTCACATGCGCCCCTGCGCGCCCCCAGTGTCCACGCTCACATGCGCCCTGCGCGCCCCCAGTGTCCACGCTCACATGCGCCCTGCGCGCCCCCAGTGTCCACGCTCATATGCGCCCTGCACGCCCCCAGTGTCCACGCTCACATGCGCCCTGCACGCCCCCAGTCTCCACGCTCACATGCGCCCTGCACGCCCCCAGTGTCCACGCTCACATGCGCCCTGCACGCCCCCAGTGTCCACGCTCACATGCGCCGTGCGCGCCCCCAGTGTCCACGCTCACATGAGCCGTGCGCGCCCCCAGTGTCCACGCTCACATGCGCAGTGCGCGCCCCCAGTGTCCACGCTCACATGCGCAGTGCACGCCCCCAGTGTCCACGCTCACATGCGCCCTGCGCGCCCCCAGTGTCCACGCTCACATGCGCCTTGCGCGCCCCCCACTGTCCACGCTCACATGCGCCTTGCGCGCCCCCACTGTCCACGCTCACATGCGCCTTGCGCGCCCCCACTGTCCACGCTCACATGCGCCTTGCGCGCCCCCAGTCACAAGTTTTTTGTTGCTGTTCTTACCTTCTTTCTGCAGCCCTGTTCCTGATCCCTTTCACATGTGTGTTTGCACTCACCTATGGGTGTTGTCTGCTGTCCTCTGGGTTTTATATCCTTCCCTTCCAACACTTCCTGGACCGCCTCCTTGTTTGCTTGTCTAGACATGCTCAGTCTAGGCCACTTTACCTGAGCAATGGCATAGTTGTTGGAGCTCTCGTGTGTTACTACTGGCTGAATCCTAGATTGACTTCTCATGTACTGACCCCGGCTTCGTTCTCTGACCTTGCTTGTTTTCTGCCTGTCCTAACCTCGGCTAGCCTATTGGATTCTGTTTGTCTTCTCCTGTTGTACTCTGCTTCTGCAAGCGGTCCTCTTCAACCTCAGCTGGGTGTACCTGGGGGCCGCGACATGGTCCCAGCTATCCCCCACTATCAGGGGCCCTGGTGAAGAAGCAGGCTGGGGCTTAGATTCCGTGCCCTGGGAACCCCAAGTTGAGTATCAACAAGAGCTCACTACCACAGGTGCTGACAACCCCCAGTGTCCACACTCACATACACCTTGTACACCCCCCAGTGTCCACACTCACGTACACCTTGTACACCCCCAGTGTCCACACTCACGTACACCTTGTACACCCCCAGTGTCCACACTCACGTACACCTTGTACACCCCCCAGTGTCCACACTCACATACACCTTGTACGCCCCCAGTGTCCACACTCACATACACCTTGTACGCCCCCAGCGTCCACACTCACATACACCTTGTACACCCCCAGCGTCCACACTCACATACACCTTGTACGCCCCCAGTGTCCACACTCACATACACCTTGTACACCCCCAGTGTCAACACTCACATACACCTTGTACACCCCCAGTGTCCACACTCACATACACCTTGTACGCCCCCAGTGTCCACACTCACATACACCTTGTACGCCCCCAGTGGTCACACTCACGTACACCTTGTACACCCCCAGTGTCCACACTCACATACACCTTGTATGCCCCCAGTGTCCACACTCACGTACACCTTGTACACCCCCAGTGTCCACACTCACATACACCTTGTACGCCCCAGTGGTCACACTCACGTACACCTTGTACACCCCCAGTGTCCACACTCACATACACCTTGTACATCCCCAGTGTCCACACTCACATACAACTTGTATACCCCCAGTGGTCACACTCACGTACACCTTGTACACCCCCAGTGTCCACACTCACATACACCTTGTACACCCCCAGTGTCCACACTCATGTACACCTTGTACACCCCCCAGTGTCCACACTCATGTACACCTTGTACACCCCCAGTGTCCACACTCACGTACACCTTGTGCACCCCCCAGTGTCCACACTCACGTACACCTTGTACACCCCCAGTGGTCACACTCACATACACCTTGTACATTATTATTATTAATTATTATTATTATTATTATTATTTTATTATTATTAGTTATTTGGGCCCCTTTTGCAGCAATTACTGCCTCTATGCGGCGTGGCATGGAAGCTATAAGCCCGTGGCACTGCTGAGGTGTTATGGAAGGCCAGGATGCTTCAATAGTGGCCTTCAGCTCTCCTGCATTGTTCGGTCTCATGTCACTCATCTTTCTCTTGGCAATGCCCCATAGATTCTCTATGGGGTTCAGGTCTGGCGAGTTTGCTGGCCAATCAAGCACAGTAATCCCACGGTCATTGAACCAGGTTTTGGTGCTTTTGGCAGTGTGGGCAGGTGCCAAGTCCTGCTGGAAAATGAAGTCAGCATCCCCATAAAGCTCGTCTGTGGAAGGAAGCATGAAGTGCTCCAAAATCTCCTGGTAGACGGCTGCATTGACCCTGGACTTAATGAAGCACAGTGGACCAACACCAGCAGATGACATGGCTCCCCAAATCAACACAGACTGTGGAAACTTCACACTGGACTTCAAGCATCTTGCAGTGTTTGCCTCTCCATTCTTCCTCCATACTCTGGGTCCTTGGGCCTCTCCATTCTTCCTCCATACTCGGGGTCCTTGATTTCCAAATGAGATGCAAAAGAGATGCTCTCATCAGAAAAGAGGACTTTGGACCACTGAGCAACAGACCAGGTCTGTTTTCTTTAGCCCAGGTAAGACGCTTCTGACATTGTTTGTTGTTCAGGAGCGGCTTGACAAGAGGAATACGACATTTGAAGCCCATGTCCAGGATCCGTCTGTGTGTGGTGGCTCTTGATGCACTGACTTCAGCCTCAGTCCACTCCTTGTGAAAGTCCCCAACACTTTTGAATGGCCTTTTCCTGACAATCCTCTCTCCAGGCTGCGGTCATCCCTGCTGCTTGTGCACCTTTTTCTTCCACACTTTTCCCTTCCACATAACTTTCTATTAATGTGCTTTGATACAGCACTTTGGGAACATCCAACTTCTTTTGCAATTACCTTTTGAGGGTTTCCCTCCTTATGGAGGGTGTCAATGATGGTTTTCTGCACAACTGTCAGGTCAGCAGTCTTTCCCATGATTGTGATTCCTACTGAACCAGACTGAGAGACCATTTAAAGGCTCAGGAACCCTTTGCAGGTGTTATGGCTTAATTATCTGATTAGAGTGGGACACTTTGAGCCGAGAATATTGCACCTTTTCACAATATTCTCATTTTCTGAGATTGTGGATTTGGAGTTTCCATGAGCTCTAAGCCATAATCATCACAATAATGACAAATCACGGCTTGAACTATCTTGCTTTGCATGTAATGAGTCTATCTCATATATTAGTTTCACCTTTTAAGTTGGATTACTGAAATAAATAAATTTTTTTGTGCACGATATTCTAATTTTTTGTCTGCGAATGGCAGCACATGTATACATATATATATATATATATATATATATATATATATATATACACACATATATACATATACATATATATATACACATGTGCTGCCATTCGCAGACTTGGCTGTCAATCACTGAGTCCCAGCCGGTAATTACTCACCGGCGCCCAGTGATTTCTGATGATCACTGATGGGGAGGAGGACTGTTTTGTTTACTAACAGTCCTCTTCCCTGTAAGCTCGGGCACACTGCACAGCACAGCCATCCAGAGCAGTGTGATTACAGTGAAGAACACAGACACCACCCCCTAGTAAAACACACAGTTAACCCTTTGATTGCCCCTCGTGTTAACCCCTTCCTGCCCACTGTCATTAGTACAGTGTCAGTGCTTTTTTTTTTGTAGCAGTGATCACTGTATTGGTGTCACTGGGGATGTCAGTGACACCAAGTCAGTTCCCCCCAGTGTCAGAATGCCCACAGCAGTCCCACTATAAGTCACCATTACTAGTAAAAATTAAAAAAAAAAAAAAAATCAGTATATATACCGCCATTTGTAAACACTATAACTTTCACGTAAACAAATTAATTTACATGTATTGGATTTTTTTAGCAAAGACATGGAGCAGAATACATTTTGGCCTAAATTTATTACAAAATTTGATTTTTAAAATTCTTTTACTGGACATGTTTAATAGCAAAAAGTCAAAAATATATTTTTTTTCTCAAAATTGTCAGTTAAAATAACGCAGTACCGTAACTCAAAAAATGGCCTGGTCAGGAAGGGGGATAAATCCTCTGGAGGGTGAGTGGTTAAAGAAGACCTGTCATTCCTTTTTTATTACAAGGGATTTTTACATTCCTTGTAATAGGAATAAAAATGCTTAAAAAAATAAAAATAAAAGGACAGTTTAAAAATGAAAAAAAGAAGTGAACGCTTACATAAATCACGCACACAGTGTTCGCAGCACATTTGAGGTATGGCCGTGATAAGCAAAAGGAATAATTCTAGTGCTAGACCTCCTCTGTAACTCTAAAGGGGTAACCTGTAAACATTTTTAAAGCATTGCCTATGGAGTTTTTAAGCACCATAGTTTGTTGCCATTCCACTACCGTGTGCAATTTTAAAGCGTGACATGTTAGGCATCTACTTACTCACTGTAACATCATCTTTCATATGTTATAAACAATCGGGGTATATATTTTGTTTCTTTTTTAAAAAAAATCAATAAAGTGCATTTTTTCCTAAAAAATTGCGTTTTAAAAAACGTTACGCAAATACCATGTGACATAAAAATTGCAACGATCGCCGTTTCATTCTCTAGGGTCTTTGTTAATAAAAAACATATATAATGTTTGGGGATTATAAATAATTTTCTAGCAAAATATACTGATTTAAACTTGTAAAACAAAAAAGTGCCAGAAAATGCTTAGTCTTCCAAAGGATATATTTCATGAAAAAAAAAAAAATCTGCTGGTAATGGAGGCAGGTTGTATTGATGGAAGGAGCCAGTGAGGGTAGATGGAGATGGTAATGGCAGCAGGCCAGCAGCAGAGGAAGGATTTTAGTAATGGTGGAAGGAGCTGGAAATGGTGGCAGGGTACTGCAATAGAGCAGTGGTTTCCAAACTGTGGCCTAGGGGCTGGATATGGCCCTTTGCTTGCCTTAATCCAGCCATTGGGACACTTTTCCTCGCACTGACACCAACAACGGGGCACTATCCCTCCCACTGATATCAATGATGGAGCACTTTACCTCCCAGTGATACCAACAATGGGGCATTATCCCTACCACTGATACCAATGATGGGGGCACTATACATCCCACTGATACCAATGATGGGGCACTATTCCTCCCACTGATACTAATGATGGGGCACTTTACCTCCAAGTGACACCAATGACGGGGCATTATCCCTACCACTGATACCAACGATGGGGCTCTATTCCTCCCACTGACACCAATGATGGTACACTATTCCTCCCACTGAAACCAATGATGGGGCTATTCCTCCCACTGATACCAATGATGGGGCATTATCCCTACCACTGATACAAATGATGGGGCACTAATCCTCCCACTGATACCAATGATGGGGCACTATACCTCCAACTGATACCAATGATGGGGCACTATACCTCCCACTCATACCAATGATGGGGCACTATACCTCCCACTGATACCAATGATGGGACACTATTCCTCCCACTGATACCAATGATGGGACACTATTCCTCCCACTGATACCAATGATGGGACACTATTCCTTCCACTGATACCAATGATGGGGCACTATTCCTCCCACTGATACCAATGATGGGACACTATTCCTCCCACTGATAGCAATGATGGGACACTATTCCTCCCACTGATACCAATGATGGGGCACTATTCCTCCCCACTGACACCAATGATGGGGCACTATTCTTCCCACTGATACCAATGATGGGACACTTTTCCTCCCACTAATACCAATGATGGGGCACTATTCCTCCCACTGATACCAATGATGGAGCACTATTCCTCCCACTGATACCAATGATGAGGAACTATTTCTCCCACTGACACCACCGATGGGGCAATATTCTTCCCACTAACACCAACGATGGGGCACTATTCCTCCCATTGACCCAAATGATGAGGCTCCATTCCTCCCACTGACACTGATGTTGCGGCCTGATTCTTCCCACTGATACAAATGATGGGGCACTCTTCCTCCCACTGATACTGATGGTGAGGCACTATTCCTCCCACTGACACCAATGGTGGGGCACGATTCTTCCCACTAACACCAACAATGAGGATCTATTTCTCCCACTGACACAGATGATGGGGCATGATTCTTCCCACTGATACAAAAGATGGGGCACTATTTCTCCCATTTACACTAACAATGGGGCACTATTCCGCTCACCGACACCAATGATGGGGCACTATTCCTCCTGCTGACACCAACAATGGGACATTATTCCTCCCACTGATACCAACAATGGTGCACTATTCCTTTCACTGATACCAACAATGGTGTACTATTCCTCTTACTGATACCAATAATGGTGTAGTATTTCTACCCCTAATATCTAAGATGCATTGTTTTCTCCCACTGATACCAGGACAATTCCTACTTCCAATGGCCCTGTCATGGTCAGGTGTCAGGCTCGGAGACCAGTAGCTATAGTAGAAGAGAGGCTCCCATCAACTAGAAGAATAGGTATACCAGCAGTAACAAGGTGGTAGCAAATGTACCGATGGCAAAAGGAATGACAAGAGTGAGATATTGGCTGGAGGAGGCAAAATAATCTAGCAAACAGGAAGTGCAGAGACATGGCTTATATCAGGAAGTTCATGAGTGGAGCAAAGGGTTCAAGGTTCATGACAAACAAAGTCAAGGCATAATCATTCAAGGAAATGTCCAGGGATCTGTCCAGCTTTTCAGGTGGCTTAGCAAGAGGAGACATTGCCAGATACTGCAGAGGTTTTCAGGTTTGAACCCAGGCCCTGATAGGAACACTGTGCTAGTATAAGTGCAACCATGACTTAGAAATATCAGTGGTGGAATCCAGGGAGAAGTCCCATATCAATCACACTTCCCCAGCTGTCCAAAGTGTTGGGACCAGTAGTCCAGAAGACATAATAAATGGAGAATCCCAGGCTGGGGATACTTGATGGGCAGTCCCATGAACACCAGCCTACAACCACAACCTGACCTACAAAGACCTAAATGGCCTTGTTCACAGGTAATGAAAGGATTTTTGGTATCAGCTACCACTTGGTAAGAATTAACATACTGTGTACCCCAATGTCCACCCTGCAAAAATAAAGCCTTCTGTAACGCAGGTGTGACTTTTTGGAACTCTCTACTCAAAGCCACCCCTAACACAATATTCTTGGAGGTAGCCAAACCCAGACTAAAACCTAGGAGTTAAAAGGGAAACCATAATGGTCTGGTGGCTATTTTATTTCAAATGTTCGTACAGTAAACTGTATACTTTTCTGAATTAAGGGGTTTTCTTGTCGGTCTCCTGTAAGTGAACATTTAATACAAGATGCAATCATGACACTTATAGGTTCTCTAAAGACAGAGAGCAAGCAGAAACTGTTTGTTTTCAGACTATCCCTCTCTAACTGAATCTCCATATCATCACATCTCATAAAAAAACATTTTCAGGTCTGCTCAGTTCCTGGAGGTACTGGGAAGGGTGTTGGTTTTTTCAAGATGAATGTTTTTGAATGTGTGGTGAGGAATGGCTTGCATAGAAAGTCATACACATGAAAGTTTCTGTTCCAGACTTTACTAATGATTGGTAAAAGGTGTGCCACCAATATGATTCAGGGCATCATGGCTCTTCAGTGCTAAATTGCAGTATTGGGTGTTTACCCTAGACCCACTTGGGGGACCATATAGGGGTCTTACATTTGAAACCAAGTGTTTGATGTTGATAAGGAGAGATTAACTTGATAAATAAGGATCAGCATTGGAAGGCTAAAACATCTTAAATTTAAAAAAATCTGCATTTTATTAAAGTTTAGTGCCCTCCTAGTTAGGCTGCTAGGTACATTTAGTTTTTGGTTTCTTCTGTAATCAAGAGAGCAGAGGTTGTTTTGGCCTGTTCAAGGTTTCACACGCTGGGAGTCTGATTGCTTCCTTCTGCCTCTATAAGAGATTTCAAGAGCTTAGGGAGGGAGAGTTCAAACAACTGGCTTGAATATTGATCAGTGCCTAGGCGGGGAGGTGTGCCTAGATGGTGGTTGGGAAGTTGAAAAATAGTATGAAGCCCAAGAGAGATTGTCTATCCCCAGCAAGGAGATGTTCCCAGGCTTAGAGGGGGCTGTTTCCTCTCTGAGGCAAGCCTTGGGTTGTGCTGCTATTCTCTGAGGTTTCAGGGCAGGAGACCTGGAAGGGATCTGGAATGGGTTACAGAACTTCACCAAAGGGAACTGGTCTTAAGATGGATTTTTCTCACTCACTGGGCTGTCTAGAGGAATCTGGAAGGTGGCATCTGTCCTGGGGATTGTGAGTAATGACCCTGGATTGATTCCTGGTGATTGTGTGCTTTTGGAATACAGGTGCCAGACACTGCCTGACTGAAATGCCTATCATAGGATCTCAAATACTAGCCATTCCCTTATCCTCAGCAATGTACTGGACTGTGAACTTAGTAAAGAGTGCTTTCCTGTACTGTGCAGTGTTCCTGAAGTTGCACTGGTTTCATCTGTACAATTGTGCAGGATAACCAGGTGCCAAAGAAGATGTGCCTCATGGTCCCCAGCTGTGAGGATTTAGACTGTCCTATAACTGTTGTTTGCTAAATTGTTTAGGAATATCCCATGCCCCTCTCCCTCTCTTGTTACAAAGCATACAAGCAAGAAAATGTTAAAAAAACAAACCCCTAGACTGTTTATTGGAGCCAGAGTGAATGAACTGTTGCTTGGGTGACTAGTGATCTCTGTACTATTTGGAGGAGGGGTAGTGCTATAAAAGTCTCATGACTGAGATCAATACTGTCAGGGACTGGATCACCTGCTGGTGGCACTGTGGTTTGTGGACCTGACGGTTGTATTTCCAGTCTCCGCCAGTGGGTGTCTCAAAGCAGATCCCAGCAAGTGTTCACTTGATGCTGGCTGCTGGGAGGGTATTTAGTCCCTCCTTTAGAATTCCATCTTGCCTCAGTGTTTTGTCCATGTGTCTTGTACCTGTTTATTTATGTGCTGCTCCTGACCTTGATTTCTGCTATGATTCTGCTCCAGTACCTACATCCTGTGCTACTTCATATCTGCTCCCTTTGTTCCTGATCCCAGTTTTGGTTGCTCCTTGCATCTCCTGTTTTACCCTGCTTATCTCTGATCTTCTCTTTGTTGTATATATTGTATGATAGCTAGGTTGCTAGTTAAGCATTTTGTCACCTGGTTTACTGGTCACGTATATCTTCACTTTTGCCTTGTATTCTGTTTGCTGGCTTTGGGTGGGTTTTTGTTTCATTATTAATAAATAATATTTTAATTATACAGAGTCTGGATTCAGCTTAAGAATGGCTACACTGAACTGGTCACATCTGAATGCCAGCATTCGGTATCTCTTACAGATACAGACAATCATAGCATTTATAAATTCTTCATGTTTGTCATAACTGAGGGCTGGGCAGGGGTCCTCCCTCTGCCTACATACTTTGTGCTTAGGTGCCCCTCTTTACTGTCTCAGAGAGCAGGGGCGGACTGACCATTTGGAAACTTAGGCACTGCCCGAGGGCCCAGGGTCTGTAGGGGACCCCATGATATGCCCCTGGTATTTTTTTAATAGGCTTTTTTGAGTTTGGGCAAGGACACAGGGGCCCCATGATCCCCTATTGCCCAGGGGCCCCATTAGTTGTCAGTCCGCCCCTGTCAGAGAGACTAGAGAGAAAAAAAATCCAGGTGCAAACTAGAGACCATCTTGTGTAGTAATGTATAGGCTGCTAATTTATAAAGCACATCATAATCCAATGGATAGGGGAACACAAAATATGGTACAGCAAATGGTGAATGACCTACTTGAATTCAGGCAGGCAAAGCCTTACATGGAAATGGATGGGCGTATGGTTCTTAATCAAAGATAATATATGTAATTGCTGCAAATATAATCAATGTGCTTCAGGGGTTTTCATATATTCTGTACATCAGGACTATAAGCAAATGATATAAAAACAATATCAGAAAAGTTAGAAGGTATGGCATGGGGTTGACCTGTTTTGTCTGAAATGCAAAGCATTCTCAATAGGATGTGCTGCATCCAGAGACACACAAAGAAGCTCAAACACAGCCACAGAATGTTCAACCACATTGCACCATTGAAGTAATAGAGGATCTGCAGATCTGGATTTGATGTGCATCAGGAACACCAGGGCCATCTACAGGAGCCCTCAAAGGATCGGTTTTCTGAGGGCTTTTTTTCCACAGCTAGGCAGAAACACCACAAATGAGAAGAACTAACATTGGCCAAGGACCATTCTGAAGACCACATGTTCATAGTAACTGTTTCAAAAAATAAAAAACAACCTTCAAAACCTCACTATTTTGAGAGGTTATTTTCCGCAACTGGAATAAATAAGAACACTACATAAAGTTGTCTCTTCTAATTGTGTTTATTAAGTAGTAGCAGGTGTATTGCTGACATGAAGTAATCTTCAGGCATTTGCATGGAATCCATTTTGGCCATAGTGGAAGTATCTCTGGTGTGGAGCATGATAGACTCAACCCGGATCTCCCCAATCTTCAAGCTTCTTTTACGGATCCATCATCCTTAACAACAAATAAAAGTTATTGCAGTGTGACGAGTAAGCACTTGGGAAGAAGGAAAAGGTAAAGGAATAAATAAAAGGAAAATGAAAGGAATCTTCAGTTGACTGGGCTGGATTTTCCTGGTTAGAATTTCTTGTTGTACCTGGAGATGTACTTCTACACTCAATATTTATACAGCGTAATAGAGGTTTCCTGCGGATCTCTGTGTTCTAATTGTGTGCCACGTATGTAAGGGGTGTTTAATGCACATTTATTGAACTAATTTTTACTTTTACTGTAATTTATTTTTTGCTCCCCTGTGCATGGTTGTAGAGCTGGTACAGTAATTGTTACCAACAACGTACTTGCTGTATAATAAACTAGCAGGCAGATCAAATGGAAAGTACATGGACTTACATGAGCAGGGAATTTGCTGTCATAGGTGTTTATGGATATGACACACCAACAACAATCTCTTTTCAACAACTGCTTCAATGCACCATAACCCACCAAGCCAGGAAGGAATTATGAGCAGTGAGGAATCCAATGAAATGCTCTTTTCTAGGGAAGACAGATTTACGGCCCCCAAAGCCTCATCAGGTCCAACATATGTTTAATCCACCCAGCTGTATATGATGTCCAAGATTGTTGACTTTACCAATGTCTGGAGGCATCTCCACCCATTAGAATACCATTTTGCTCATTTTCCCCAACCCCACCATCTTTTTTGTCTAGGCCAGATACCTTTCTAGTGTCAGTAAATCTGAAACACCAGAAAGCTTCTACAGAAACTATGGTGGTTAACTCAATATAATACCTAAGTAAGGTCTTAGAAGGAGGTGGACTTTTTCAGGTTTGGCAACAAGCCTGTACTCCTCTTACTGAATCTTCTGAAAGGCAAAACACAAACTATCCATGTCACCCATCTTAAAGACGAACAAGACCAGATACAAACAGACCCAAAGAAAATGAATGAGATCTTTTAACATTTTTAAAATGTGTGGATCCAAGAAACGTTTTTAGACCAGGTCAACCTTCCATCTCTAACAGAAGATAACTTGTATCTAAACATAGAGATTAAAACTGGTAATTGATCAGTCTTCTAATATTCCATGGCCAAATGGTCTAATATTGGAATTCTCCAAAATTATTTCTAAAGACCCAAACGCTCCCTTGATTTCCCTGTTTAATCAGATTCATACAAAAGAAATTTGCACACCTATGGGTAATGAAGCTAATATCAGCCTTTTGTTTAGATTAAAAAAAGCAAAGATGCTTTGGAAGCCAGTTCTTATGGTCTCATATCAATACTTAATTAGGATATGAAACTGTGGTCTGGATGTGAAACTGTTGTCTAAAGTGATGGCTAGCAGACTTGGCATGCTCTTACCAAAGCAGGACTTTCATGCTCCGACCAGCTTTGAGGTGGGCAGACATGTGTTATCAAATGCCCACAAACTGACGGTAGTATTGGAACAGTTTTGCTGGTTGACTCCTGCTCTGCAATCCATAGTGTTGTTAGCATTGGATGCAGAGGAATGAAAATTGGCAATGGTTATGGAAAATCCTGCAGCGTATGGCTTTCCATGGTGCTTTGTGAGCATGTTCCAAATTATGCATACTGACCCAAGGGCCCAAATTTGTAAGTCAGGGTTCCATTCCTTGTATGGTATGGGTGATACACAGGGAGTTATAATTTTATATATATATATATATATATATATATATATATATATATATATATATATATATATGTATGTAATTCTATATATAATATCTATGTTTTAAAGGTATATTTAATGTATAATTTTAATCAATCAGGAATTTGAGGTATTTTGGGAGCATTAAGGGTTTGTGATAAATAGGCTTACTAATGTAGTAATTATGGGAGTGTTAATCCATTTATAATGTAATTTTATCTACCATGGTGTCAGGACTGGACTTGCCAATAATGGTGGGACTCACCTGCCTTGTGGGCTGCAGTACCAGGGCTGGCCAGCGGTGCTCTCAGCAATCAGAGACTCAACCCTGCAGTCAGCCAAACACCTGAGGCTGATTGCAGGTGTATTTAAGGGATGGCCAGACCTGCAGTCTGTGCCTTGGTGTGTGTTTTTTCCATGGGCCCCTGTATCTTGTTACCTGCGTTCCTGTTCCTGCCTGACTTACTTGTTGCCTACCCTGCCTGATCCTGACCTCTGCTGTCTTCTCCTGTTTGATGCCTGGCTTGTGACCCTGACCATTCTTTGCCTGACCCCCTGTACCTACCTGCCCGTTAGTTGCTGTACCCGGCTCGTGACCTGACTACTCTCTGCCTGCTCCTCCTGTTCCTACCTGCCCGATTGTTATTGACCCGGCCTGCCTGACTACGCTTGCATTGTATGTATTGTTATCTGTGGGTGGTTTGGTTTGGTTCGTTGCAGTGTGTTTATGTTTTTTTAGTATTGCACTGCGTTTTTGTATTGTTAGTATTAATAAATTATATTGTTTATAACATATCTGAAGCCTGCGTTTCCCTGCGTCAGTTCACATACCTCTGGTCATACCTGGAGCCCTGACACATAGATTTAAGAGTTCTCCATGTAGTTTTAATTTAAATAAATTAAATAAAATAGTTGTTATCAGCAGGTGGATAATGTTTTTTTTACAGATTATTATAGGTACTAGTTGTTAATATTGGGATATTAGGAAGGGCAGTGCTTAATATTGCCACCGCATTAGAATTGAGCTTCGATAAAATGGAGGTGTAATACACGCACCTTGATTAGCATGATAGTACAAATAGGAAGTCCTGTCACCCAATGAGCTATCCTGAAGAAGCCACGTGTCCGGGTGTAACACGTAGACGCATTTCCGGTATCGAGCGGGTGACGTATTTTTGGTTCCGGTTTAAAGCCATCTTGGTACACCTTATCCCCTAGTACACCCATAGCATATGGGAAACCGGTATTGTGTACTGGAAAGCATGTGAGTGTCCATATTTGGCGTTTTTTTAAAGCTGTAATAAACAGTTTTGCACTATGGAGGTCTGTTTTTGTTTATACATGCCCTGTACACCTAAGCCCATATTGCGAGGAGAGTGGTCTGAGAGAATAATTACCCACAAGGGGGACCCTGATAGAGTCAGTGGATCCAGTGAAGTGATTGGAGCCAGCTTGAGATCTCTCCCAGGATTAATATATCAGAAAGCTTTGTGGCCCTTAGGGGTCGAATATAGGAGGCACATTAGCCATTCCAGTGAGGTCACGATAGAGTGTCACCAGGAGCACCCATTCAGCATGGAATGAATCTTCTTAAGCACTGTGTGTTGATTTGAGCACAAATGATTATTGCACCATCAGATTGTCACATCATTGTGGACTATTATTGTTTTATATACTTATTTATATTTTGTATATACATTTTCTATATATATATATATATATTTGAGCACTTGTCACTTTGAATTCCCTAGAGGGATACCACTCAATTTTTTTTATATATATTTTAAATACAGTCATGGCCGAAATTGTTGGCACCCTTGATATTTTTCCTGAAAATCAAGTATTTCACACAAAAAAGGTATTGCATTAACACATGTTTTGCTATACACATGTTTATTCCCTTTGTATGTATTGGAACAAATATAAAACAGAGGCAGAAAAGCAAATATGACATAATGTCACACAAAACCCCAAAAATGGGCTGGACAAAAGTATTGGCACCCTTAACTTAATATTTGGTTGCACACCCTTTGGAAAACATAACTGAAATCAGTCGCTTCCTATAACCATCAATAAGCTTCTGACACCTCTCACCCGGAATTTTGGACCACTCTTCCTTTGCAAACAGCTCCAGGTCTCTCTTATTGGAAGGACAACCTTTTCCCAACAGCAATTTTAAGATCTCTCCACAGGTGTTCAATGGGATTTAGATCTGGGCTCATTGCTGGCCACTTCAGAACTCTCCAGCGCTTCTTTGCCATCCATTTCTGAGTGCTTTTTGACGTATGTTTGGGGTCATTGTCCTGCTGGAAGACCCAGGATCTTGGACGCAAACCCAGCTTTCTGACACTGGGCCCTACAGTGCGACCCAAAATCCTTTGGTAATCCTCAGATTTCATGATGCCTTGCACACAGTCAAGGCACCCAGTGCCAGAGGCAGCAAAACAACCCCAAAACATCATTGAACCTCCACCATATTTTACCGTAGGTACTGTGTTTTTGTTCTTTGTAGGCCTCATTCCGTTTTCGGTAAACAGTAGAATGATGTGCTTTACCGAAAAGCTCTATCTTGGTCTCATCTGTCCACAAGACGTTTTCCCAGAAGGCTTTTGGCTTACTCAAGTACATTTTGGCAAACTGTAGTCTTGCTTTTTTATGTCTCTGTGTCAGCAGTGGGGTCCTCCTGGGTCTCCTGCCATAGCGTTTCATTTCATTTAAATGTCGACGGATAGTTCGCGCTGACACTGATGCTCCCTGAGCCTGCAGGACAGCTTGAATGTCTTTGGAACATGTTTGGGGCTGCTTATCCACCATCCGGACTATTCTGCGTTGCAATCTTTCATCAATTTTCCTCATCCGTCCACGACCAGGGAGATTAGCTACAGTGCCATGGGTTGCAAACTTCTTGATAATGTTGCGCACTGTGGACAAAGGCAAATCTAGTTCTCTGGAGATGGACTTGTAACCTTGAGATTGTTGATATTTTGCCACAATTTTGGTTCTCAGGTCCTCAGACAGTTCTCGTCTCCTCTTTCTGTTGTCCATGCTTAGTGTGGCACAGACAGACACACAATGCAAAGGTTAAGTGAACGTCTCTCCTTTTTATCTGCTTTCAGGTGTGATTTCTATATTGCCCACACCTGTTACTTGCCCCAGGTGAGTTTACAGGAGCATCACATGCTTGTAACATTTTATTTTTATCCGCAGTTGTGAAAGGGTGCCAATACTTTTGTCCAGCCCATTTTTGGAGGTTTGTGTGACATTATGTCGAATTTGCTTTCTTTCCTCCCTTTTTTTTGTTTTGTCCCAATACACACAAAGGGAATAAACATGTGTATAGCAAAACATGTGTTAATGCAATACGTTTCGTGAGAAATACATGATTTCCTGGAGAAATATCAAGGGTGCCAACAATTTCGGCCATGACTGTATATATTTGAGCACTTGCCACTTTGAATTGTTTGGAGTGATATCACTTAATATTTATCTGGATAGCCACTGGGGGGGCAGACCAGGGGTTTGTTTTCTCACATGTATGTACTTATGATATATTTATCTATATATGTATTTGAGCACTTGTCACTTTGAATTGCCTTGAGTGATATTACCTATCATTTTTCTGGTTTGCCACTGGGTGGCAGATCAGGAGCTTGTCCTTCACATTTATGATATTCCATTTATTTTTGGTCATTATATATGAGCACTTAGTCACTTTGAATATTGCTTTTTTTTCACAATATTAGTTTGGCCTTATATATTGTATATTTTATTATTGATTATTTACTATTTTAAGGGGTGTTTTAGTGTAGATTTATTTTCATGCTGAGCACTTCATCTAATTTTGTTATATATTTCATTGTCCTGTGGTATAGGGAATAGGTGTTAGCAGCTGGCATTAGCATTAGGTAGTTTGTGGAGCGCAGGAGGACATCCTTTTATATGGTGCACTTAGTTTACCATGTTTGGCTAGCTCACCATGTTTGACCCAAGGTGAAAAGTTGAAACATCAAGCCATTCTTTTAGGCTGCATACCATCTGACTCACTCGCCCAGCAGTCATGAATTTTCAGTCTGTTTTGTCCCTTACCTTTCTTTCGATCATCAGCTCCGTCTAGTGGCCATAATACAGTATTTAACTGATTGAGGTATTTCAGGAAAATACCACATTATGGTCCCTTGATGGAGTTGGCGGTGAGAATCTGTGACAGCTGGCGAGTGCTTGGCCAGCAATTTTTTTTTTCTGAACAGACCCTTAGGTATTTGACAGCTGCACATTTCATGTAAAAAAAAAAAATTATATATATATATCTCCCAACCCTGTGGTGTTGGAAATTGGGAATTGATTAGCAGATGTAACTTACATGGCAAGGGTTTGGTACACTCCAGGCCACACAGTGGGGTGCAGCACTTCAGCTTTCCAAGACAGTCGCTGTCACACTTACACCGCGGTTCCGGTGGGGGAAAAGCACATTTTGCAGCAGTCCTTGGGCATGTTCCAGGTTTTACTGCAATACAAAACACAGGCATATCAAATAATACCTCACCCCAGGATTTTTAGGAAACTGCAAGAATATGAAGGCTGCCACAGCTCTTGTTAAAAAAAAAAAAAAGAAAGAACTGCCTGTCTTCAAGCTGTACTAAAGGTTTCAATTTTTCCTAAATCACTGCAGGTTGATGGCTCAAACAGTATCAATGGCAAAGACAGCCTGGCACCTAGCATTTTCAGAATGAGGTCAATGATGGCATGTTCGGTTTTTGTTTCTGAGCAGGATGGAAACCGGATACAGATGCAGAGAATAAAGCTCTTTATGAAGACAAGTATGGGACCTGGTTTGGTAAAGCACATACTCATAGGTTGAGCCTCCATACCACTCATGGATCCTGTGCTCTCTCACTCTCACCTCCAGGCTCATCACTTTCCCATTTAATTCCATATATGAAAAATGTGTAGCTGCTCACCACTTTGCGCATGGAGCTTGAACAACGATATTGGTCTTGCAGCAACCAAGGTTTACCATTGCTAGATCAAAAAAGTTGGCCAAGCTCCACAGGCTTGGTGAAGTGTGGCCTCCCTCTTTTCATTCATGCCCAAACACCAGCGCATTAACTGCATTCAGACAAGGAAAACATATCCTTGCGGACTCTACTATGTGGATGCACACATGTAGGCTACATCGATCAGCCATATCATTATGACCACTGAGAGGCAAAGTGAATAAAATTGAGTATCTCATTACAATGATATCTGAAAGTGGATGCGATATATTAGGCAAACGTGAACATGTAGTCCCTGAAGTTGATGAGATGAAGGCAGAAAAAAAGTGACAAGGGTATGGATTTGAGCGATTTTGACAAGGTTGATGGTGACGCATCAAAATGGCTAAATGACTGGAGCAGAGCAAATCTAAAATTGGGATGTTCCCAGTCTGCAGTGGTCAGGACCGATCAAAAGTGGTCCAAGGAAAGAAAACCTGCAAACTGCCAACAAGATTGTGGGCGACCAAGGCTCACTGATGCACATGGGAAACAAAGGCTGGCCCATGTAGTCCAATCCAATAGAAGAGCCACTGCCACTCAAATTACTGAAAAAGTTAATGGTGGTTCCAATAAAAAGGTGTAAGAACACACAGAGCATCACAGTTTGTTTGTGTGTTTGTGTATGGGATTGCGCAGCCGCACACCAGTCAGGGAGGCCCAGCCTGACCCAAGGCATCTACAATGGACAAGTAAGCATCAGAACTGGACCACGGAGCAATGGAAGAAGTGGCCTGGTCTAATGAATTCAAGAATGGTTTAAGAACACAAGTTTGAGGTATTGACTTGGCCTCCAAATTCTCCAGATCCCAATTGAATCAAGCATCTGTGGGATGTGCTGAAAATAGAAGCTTGATCCATGGAGGCCCCACCTCACAACTTACAGGACTTGCTACTGATGTTTTGGTGACAGATACCCCAGCATACCTTCAGGGGTCTAGCTCAGTTCATGTCTCGACGAGTTATGGTGGGTGGCCATAAAATGATGGCTGATCAGGGTATACACTGAATTTACTTTGGTTTTCTATGGGATGTACTCCACAGTGTCTGAATCATCTAAGCCAGCCATTCTCAACCCTCGAATCCTAGAAGAACTCTTGAAATAACTTTCTGGTTTTGAGGAACCCCTGCTAAAACTTGTTCATCTGGGCTCAATGGAAGAAATGTCACTTACACTAGTAGTCAATGAGAAGAATGGCATCCTTATCATCAACTAAATTTGTGCTATGCCGCTGGTTCTGCAAGGTGGCCTTTGCCCTGGAATTATGCAGGCAGCCCAGCTTAAGGAACCCCTTATCAACCTCTGGAGGAACCCTGAGTGAGAATGGCTTTTGAAAAAGATCATGGGTGCCATCAGCCACAGTTCAAGGGACCCACAGCATCTCTTGGATGAATCATAGGTTTGCTTGGAATTCTAGTTGAGAATGGCTGATAAAACAGATTATTGGTGCCATTCCACTAGGTCTGCCAAGTGATGTTGGTCCCAGAACTATGCAGGCACCATCAGATAGGAGGCCAAACAGCCACAGTTCCAGGAATGCCTAGGAACCTCTGGAGGAACCCTAGGTTTCTATGGAACTCTGAGAATGACTGATTAAAAAGATTATTGGTTCCATGCTGCTGGTTCTGCCAAATTGTTTTGGCCCCAGAACTAGGCTGGCACCATCAGATGGGAGGTCAATTTGCCACAGCTCAAGAAATGCATAGCAACCTCTAGAGGAACCTCAGGATTCCATGGAACTCTGGTTGAGAATGGCCGGTCAAAAACTATGATGTGCTTACAATAAAAATATGATTTTTTTCTAATATAGTTAAAGTAAAACCACATCAAATGTGCATGGCAATAGTTAAAGAAGACATGGATCTTTGTGCAAAAACGCAGAAGGTCATACACCAGCCAAAACAGCATACTCTGGTGCTTGGAATTTTATTACGTGTACAACACTGACCGAAAAAAAAAAGTGATGATTAGAACTTCATAGGAGTAGATTTGAAGAAATTATCCTTCTCTGTACTCAGGTGATCCCCTGTCCTGATGGAGGATTCCAAAGGCTAGGTCACCTTGTCTTTTGGATTACACTATAAACCCACATGGAAGAAAATATATTTTAAATATATTTCAAAAATATGCTTCCCAAATATATTGACATATATTTGAAATACTACAATTTTGTCCATATTCTATATATATATATATATATATATATATATATATATATACACATATACATACTGTATACTGCATGTTGAAATGCATTTTTATATATTAAAAAGTATATGAAAAATATTTTTAAAAATATATATTTTTTAAATATATTCTTCAGATTTTTTTTTAACATATGCAAGTCATTTTTAAAAACATATATTTTTCCATATATTTGTAAATGCATTCCAAAAATGTAGATTAAATGTATTTTTAAAGACATACAGTATATTTTAAAATGTATTTTTAAAAATATTTTTCAGATATTTTGTATTAAAAATGCATTTCAACATACTATATATATATACCGTATTTTTCGCTCCATAAGACGCACCTGACCATAAGACGCACCTAGGTTTTTGAGGCGAAAAAAAAACAAGAAAAAAAATATTCTGAACCAATGGACTGCAGACACAGTACAGGGGATGACCAGAGACTGCGGACACAATACAGGAGATGACCAGAGACTGCGGACACAATACAGGAGATGACCAGAGACTGCGGACACAGTGCAGGAGATGACCAGAGACTGCGGACACAGTGCAGGAGATGACCAGAGACTGCGGACACAGTACAGGAGATGACCAGAGACTGCGGACACAGTGCAGGAGATGACCAGAGACTGCGGACAAAGTACAGGAGATGACCAGAGACTGCGGGCACAGTGCAGGGAATGACCAGAGACTGCGGACACAGTGCAGGGGATGACCAGAGACTGCGGACACAGTGCAGGAGATGACCAGAGACTGCGGACACAGTGCAGGAGATGACCAGAGACTGCGGACAAAGTACAGGAGATGACCAGAGACTGCGGGCACAGTGCAGGGAATGACCAGAGACTGCGGACACAGTGCAGGGGATGACCAGAGACTGCGGACACAGTGCAGGGGATGACCAGAGACTGCGGACACAGTGCAGGGGATGACCAGAGACTGCGGACACAGTGCAGGGAATGACCAGAGACTGCAGACAGTGCAGGGAATGACCAGAGACTGCAGACAGTGCAGGGAATGACCAGAGACTGCAGACAGTGCAGGGAATGACCAGAGACTGCTGACAGTGCAGGGAATGACCAGAGACTGCAGACAGTGCAGGGAATGACCAGAGACTGCAGACAGTGCAGGGAATGACCTGAGACTACAGACAGTGCAGGGAATGACCAGAGACTGCAGACAGTGCAAGGAATGACCAGAGACTGCAGACAGTGCAGGGAATGACCTGAGACTGCGGACAGTGCAGGGAATGACCTGAGACTGCAGACAGTGCAGGGAATGACCTGAGACTGCAGACAGTGCAGGGAATGACCTGAGACTGCAGACAGTGCAGGGAATGACCAGAGACTGTAGACAGTGCAGGGGGAATGACCAGAGACTGCTGACCTTTGGGGAGGGAGGGGGAGCGGGTACCTAAATTTGACAGGTACTCGCTCCCACTTCCGCGGAGTTGTCCTTCACTCTTCTTCCCGGGCTGGCTTCTGTGACAGCCGGGTGCCCACTGCGCATGCGCGAGAAGCGCTGCGCTTTGTGAATGGCCCGGCACCTTCTGGGACCTGTCATGTGTCCCAGAAGACACCGGATCATTCACAAAGCGCAGCACATGCGCAGTGGGCACCCGGCTGTCACAGAAGCCAGCCCGGGAAGACTGTGCAGCGCTGGAGCGAGGAACAGGTAAGGCCCTGCAGGAGAGAACAGCTGAGAGGCCGGCCTGGTATTCTGACATGGTGGCGGCAGAAATACTGGACCGGCCGCTTTATATTCGCTCCATAAGACACACTGACATTTCCCCCCCTTTTTTGGGGGGAAAAAAGTGCGTTTTATGGAGCAAAAAATACGGTATATATATATATATATATATATATATATATTGAAATATACTGAATATATACAAAATTTTGCATTCTTACTGAGAGCTTTTTTATCCTCGGAGAGGGTCTTTAGTGAGTTTGATGAAAGCAATGACTTCCGCAAGGGACAAGAGTAGCAGGAGGGATCTGGTACCTGGAGACATGCTGAATACCTAGAAAGCTCTCTGAGAAGAAGTGAGATATTATATATATATATATATATATATATATATATATATATATATTGAAACGTATTGAATGCGGCCAAAATTGTAGTATTTCAAATATGTCAATATATTTGGGAAGATTTTGTTTTTTAAATATATTTAAAATATATTTTTATTGCATGTGGGAACTTTCATTAAGTAACAATGCACCTTCAACATAACATGTTGGAGCATGGCATGTACAGTATGGGTATGTGTACAGTTGCCCATGTACATACAGTATACATATAATTATTATATTATTATATAATATTATTAAAAGCTAAAACATTAATAAGTTTTATATATCAAAACACTGTAAAATACTGTATTATACTGCAATAACGTTCAGTGATAATTTAGATATATGACAATTCCAATTCATAAGAGACTTTTCATTACCTTTCACCGTTGCTTTGCACCGTAAGTTGCACCCGTATTCGCAGCAGCAGCGGTCAGTACCTGGGCATTGCTTATCACTGTGGCACTGGGAGGGTCCGGGTTTGATAACCATACACGTTGTTTGATTGAAGTACGGGCAGGCGTTTGTCTTGACTGCAGAAAGAAAAAATTGCTGTGATAACGATGGAAGGTATTAGAGACTGAGAAATAGCTAGGTCTATGAGGGGTGAGGAGTACAGATCGAGGCGATGAGGGTGGTGAGTGCAGCCTGTCCTATGTAAGGTGATGAGTGCAGGTCGGGACTATGAAACATAGAAACATAGAAAAGTGACGGCAGAAAAGGATTGAGTCTGCCTATCTTTTATATATATATATATATATATATATATATATATATATATATATATATCAAAGTATGGTGCAAAACGAGAGGTATAATGTGATCAGCCAGTAAAATAAATCAGTAGAAACACAGCTGGAGATAATAGAGTCCATCGTAGTCCATCAAGGGATAACCGCAAGCGGACATCATACACCAGTGGAACGCAAAGGCGTTGTGGCTATGCATTCCACATCTGCCCAGCTCCTGTGTCAAACCTGAAGTGTTTTTGTTTTTGTTTTCTATAGACCTATGCTTGTCCCAGCTGGAGATAATATAGTCCATCTTAGTCCATCAAGTGTTAACCCCAAGTGGACATCATACACCAGTGGAACACAAAGACGTTGTGGCTATGCATTCCACATCTGCCCAGCTCCTGTGTCAAGCCTGAAGTGTTTTGGGGTTTTTTTGTTTTATTGTTTTTGTTTTTTATTTTGTTTTGTATAGACCTATGCTTGTCCCAGCTGGAGATAATATAGTCCATCATAGTCCATCAAGTGTTAACCCCAAGTGGACATCATACACCAGTGGAACACAAAGGCGTTGTGGCTATGCATTCCACATCTGCCCAGCTCCTGTGTCAAGCCTGAAGTGTTTTGGGTTTTTTTGTTTTATTGTTTTTGTTTTTATTTTGTTTTGTATAGACCTATGCTTGTCCCAGCTGGAGATAATATAGTCCATCATAGTTCATCAAGTGTTAACCCCAAGAGGACATCATATACCAGTGGAATGCAAAGGCGTTGTGGCTATGCATTCCACATCTGCCCAGCTCCTGTGTCAAGTCTGAAGTGTTTTGGGGTTTTTTTGTTTTTGTTTTATTGTTTTTGTTTTGTATAGATCTATGCTTGTCCCATGCATGTTTGAAGCTACTTACTGTGGGCTGGCTCACTACCTCTACTGGAGGTATATTCCAAACATCAACTACTCTTTCAGTAAAATGATATTTTCTGAGATTCGTTTTGAACTTTCCTCCAGTTAGTTGGAGGTCATGTCCTTGTGTTCTTGATTTTGGTTTCGTGTTGAAAATCCTGCCCTCCTGAACCTTATTCACCCCCTTGATGTATTTAAAAGTTTCAATCATGTCTCCCCTTTCCCTTCTTACCTCCAGACTGGACATGTTTAAGCGATACTAAAGGCTTACCTTTTTTTTCTAAAAATAACAAACATGTCTATACTTACCTGTTGTGTGGCTTTGCCTAGAGAAGCCCCAATCCTCCTCTTCTTGGGTTCCCCACAGGCTCTCCTGACCCCTCCCTGCTGTTGGGTGTCCCCTCAGCAAGCAGCTTGCTATGGGGGCATCTACTGCTCCATGCATCCATTCACATACAGAGCCGTGGCTTGGCCTGCCTCCTCTCTCTTCTCATTGGCTCACTGGCTGTGATTGACAGCAGTGGGAGCCTTCTGTCTCAGCCAATGAGGAGAGAGGAAGTTCTGGGATATCTGAGACGCCAGTGCACATCACTGGATCAAGAGGGGGCTTAGGTGAGTATATTTTTTACAACCACTTTAAGTTTGCTCTTGATATGTTTTATCCCCTAGCAGAGCCGCCAACAAGGGGGTTTCTCCAGCCCTCTTCCTCACTTTGACAGGAGGGCCCAGACAGTTGGCAGCTTCAAGTACATAATGCAGTAGTAACAGGTCTCTGGTGCTTGCCCCTTGCATTGCTGCTCACTACTGTCACTTGTAAACACAGAAGCCCAGCTTCTGTGTTATATCAGTGACAGTGATGATACTCTCCTGGCGGCACACTTAAATTCCTGGATAGATAACAGAGGAGGGGGCGGGTCGTGGGGGCGAAATATGCACACAGCTCGAGCCTCGCGCCCGCAGTATCTCCAGAATCCTGCGTTGACGACCTGATCTTCTACTGTAAGTCTTTTCTGGGGGGGAAAGGAGCTCTATACTCCCAATATACTATACCCCCAATGTTGTACTCTCTCAAGGGATTCTTTTTCCCTAAGTGCATTATTTTACATTTAGAAACATTGAACTGCAATTTACACTTCTTTGACCAATCTTCCAGTAATGCCAAATCATGTTCCATGTTACATAGACCTCCAGGGATATCAACCCTATTACACACCTTTGTGTCATCAGCCTAAAGACATCCCTTACCCAACAAACCTTTAGTTATATCACTTACATATAGATTAAATAGAACAGGACCTAGTACAGAGCCTTGTGGTACACCCCTAGTGTGCTTTTTTTTCCGTATTTACAACCACGCTCTGGTATTTATTCTTTAGCCAACTGCATATCCACTGAAGCCAGCTGTATATCCACTATGAAGGGTGATTAATACAAGATAGAACCATGGAAGGTGAAGGTTAGGACAATGAAGAGTGATGAGTACATGCCGGGGACTGTAAAAGGATGATGAGTGCACGCCTGGGACTATGATGAGTAATGAGTGCAGGCTGAGACTATCAAAGATGGTGAGTGCAGGCTGGGACTATGAAGGGTGATGAGTGCAGGCTGGGACTATCAAAGGTGGTGAGTGCAGGCTTGGACTATCAAAGGTGGTGAGTGCAGGCTGGGACTATCAAAGGTGGTGAGTGCAGGCTGGGACTATCAAAGGTGATGAGTGCAGGTTGGGACTATCAAAGATGGTGAGTGCAGGCTGGGACTATCAAAGGTGATGAGTGCAGGTTGGGACAATGATGAGTGATGATTGCAGGCTGAGACTATGAATGGTGATGAGAGCAGGCCGGGGCTATGAAGGGTGATGAGTTCAGACAAGGACTATGAAGGGTGATGAGAGCAGGCCAGGACTATGAAGGGTGATGGGTGCAGACTGAGCACTTTAATTATGTCTATCTAAAGTTTATATATTTAAAATGATGTTCTATATCTGTGTGTACATTCAATACATTACAAATGATTCCCAGAAAGAGATAACGTAGAATTAGTAGCCTCCTTTGAAGAGGGGAGGGGTCACTACATTGGAGGAGGAGGAGTCTGTGCTCTGACTCACGTATGTGTGCGCATTTCAGCTTCAGCTACTTTTTTCTGTAAACAGCATTTTTACAACAGGAAGCATGGAGAAAAGTGGAGATATATCTGAAGATTAGCCTGAATCTCCCTCTTTCTGTCTCAAAGCAGAGCAGGTCATGTTTTTATGATTCATTGTATTCCCAGACAGATTTATACATTTACCATCCAATGGCAGCAGACATTGACTTCTACCCCCGTAGAAGCAGCATTTCCTCTTCCCTTCGCAGTCTCGGTCTTTCACACATTTGACTTCCGCCGTGGAGCCATCAAACGAGAAATCCACATCTGCAGGACACTTTCCAGGCTTCTTCCAGGTGTCTGAAGAGGCTATGAAATGAACAACAGATATTTGCTGAGAACTCGATTTTAGAGTGGACCTAGATTTAGGTACACTACATGGCCAAAAGTTTGTAAACACCTGACCATCATATTGCTGTATAAGTTTGTTGTACATCCAAAACCAGATGCATGATCTGTGACGGACATTACCATACAAAGACTATTGTCCCATTCCAACCTTGTGGTAACAGTTCGCAGAAGACCCTTCTCTGTTCTAGCATGACTGTGCCCCGTGTATAAAGCCAACTCCATAAAGACATGGCCTGACTAGTTTGGTGTGCGGGAACTGGAGTGGCCTGCACGGAGCCCTGAACTCAACCCTACTGAACACCTTTTGACTTCAGCCCTTCTGCCCTTCTGAACACCTTTGGACTTCAGCCCTTCTGAACACCTTTTGACTTCAGCCCTTTTGAACACCTTTGGACTTCAGCCCTTTTGAACACCTTTGGACTTCAGCCCTTTTGAACACCTTTGGACTTCAGCCCTTTTGAACACCTTTGGACTTCAGCCCTTCTGAACACCTTTGTACTTCAGCCCTACTGAACCCCTTTGGACTTCAACCCTACTGAACCCTCTTGGACCTCAACCCTACTGAACCCCTTTGGACCTCAAACCTACTGAACCCTCTTGGACCTCAACCCTACTGAACACCTTTGGACCTCAACCCTACTGAACACCTTGGGACCTTGACCCTACTGAACACTTTTGGACCTCAACCCCACTGAACACATTTCACATGAACTGAAACGCCAATTGTGACCCAGGTCTTCTCATCGAAGATCAGTACCTGACCTCACAAATCGGCACAACTTTCTACAGACCTGTCCAAAATATTTTGGAAAGCCTTCCCAGAAGAGTGGAGGAATGTTATAGCCACAGACAGTGGAACAACTCTGTAGAGGTGTGATGGTCAGGAATCCATACAGTTTGGCCATATAGTCTGGGTCTTTGTGGAGCGAAGTGCCAGGCCGGAAGTGACATCATACACCAGTGGAATGCAAAAGGGGTGTGACTACATGTTTCAGCACCTCCCAGATCCTGTGTCAAACCTCAGGCTGGACACAGGAGCTGGGCAGATGTGGAATGCATAGCCACACCACCTTTGCACTCCACTGGTGTATGACGTCCTCTTGGGGTTAACCCTTGATGAACTACAATGGACTATTATCTCCAGCTCTGTTTTTAACTGATTTGTTTCACTGAATGATCACAGTATACCTCTCGTTTTGCACCATACTTTGATGTTTTTGCACCATCTTTGTTAAGCCATCACCCAGGGTCCCCATCTGCTTCCTAGATTAAGATGCCAGCTCAGAGAAGATACAGTCATATAATCCTAGTGCCTTTGCAATTCTTGGCTGTGTTCACAAAGATCCGACACAAATCAGACCCTGCTGCTTCCTTTTACCTTTTGACTCACTACATTGTTACAATGTGCAGTCTGTGTGATCACTGAGGTTGAGGAGAATGAGAAAATGCTTTATTCTGTCTGCAACAGAATGATGATATCATCTTAGCCTAGGCAAAGTCAACGACTGGAGCTCAAGGATGGCATTTTAATTCTAAAAGGTGATTTTCTGAAAAATTCAACTGTTGACATAAATTGTAACATGTAAGGTAATAATTCATGCTGACTTGTAAAGCTACAGAAAGTATTCTGCCATCACAGAGAACCTTCCAGAAATATCAGTTGTCTGGCTGTCATGTCAATGTAAAAGCATTAACACATACGTAGTCACTGTCCTGCAACAAGCATGTGGCAAGTGTCAGAAGGCAGTCAGTTTTCTAATCTGTACACCTGTTCTAGCTCAGTGGCACAGAAAGTATACAATCCACGACAGGCAGGCAGGCAATTAACAAGTTTCCTTTAAACAAGGACAATTACTAATAACTGATACCAATACTATGCCAATCAGATACTAATACTATCCTAAACCTGAAACCCAGAATTGGTTGTCTGACCTTCCCCTTTGAAGATTATGGAAGGCGTGTCTCTAATTAAGACATGTTGGGGATCAGGATGGGACTTCTGGTTTTTCCAGTTCATCTGTAGGCATAGGATTGTTCAGCTGGTTGTACAACTTTCTGTCTGATTGTACAAGCTCCTTTAGATCCTCCCAGGGCTGTTGTGCCAGCATCATGGGCCCCTGGGCAAAGTATTGCACTGGGGCCCCTATCAGCCTGCCCCAATTTACTCACCTACTCTCAAGAATTAAAGTATAAGTATTTGATGGAGTTAAACATACGATATGTATCCAATAGTAAATGCAATGAAACAATATATTGTTACGTTGTATCTACTCATTGAAAATTACAGTCTATCTGCAAGTTCCTTTTTACAGAACAGCTACATTTTGACAGGAACTCCTGCTTTGTAATAGAAAGCAATTCCCGGTTGTCATCCTGACAGCTGGTAGTTGTCAGTGACAGCAGTCTCCTGTAACATGTCACCAGTCTCCATCCATAGCCTGTGGCATGTTTTCAACCTTTGACCATCTATTGCAGTGGTCGGCAAGCCGCGGCTCGCGAGCCACATGCGGCTCTTTACCCACTCTAATGCGGCTCTTCTGTGTGCCGGGCGCCCGCTCCCCTCCCTCCTCTCGGTCGGCCGCTCCCCTGCCTCCTCTCGGTCGGCCGCCCCCAAAAGTCCGCGCGGACCTTTTAATCCGGCCCGCGGATGTGGCTGTCAGGATGTGTGTAGGCGGGGCAGCGTGACGAACGTGAGGGGAGGGGAGCTAGGCTCCTCTCACAGTCCGCCCTGAAGACCCGAACGGCGCGGGAAGACAGCGAGAGGAACGCGCGGAGCAAAGGTAAGTGATTTGACACGGGGGACTTGGCTTACTAGAAGGGGGGGGGGAATAGTACTGTGGGGGATGAAATACTATATGAGGGATGAAATACTATATGGGGGATGAATTACTATATGGGGGATGAAATACTATATGGGGGATGAATTACTATGGGGGATGAATTACTATATGGGGGATGAATTACTATATGGGGGATGAATTACTATATGGGGGATGAATTACTATACGGGGGATGAATTACTATGGGGGATGAATTACTATATGGGGGATGAATTACTATATGAGGGATGAAATACTATATGGGGGATGAAATACTATATGAGGAATGAAATACTATACGGGGGATGAATTACTATACGGGGGATGAATTACTATGGGGGATGAATTACTATACGGGGGATGAATTACTATGGGGGATGAATTACTATATGGGGGATGAATTACTATATGAGGGATGAAATACTATATGGGGGATGAATTACTATATGAGGGATGAAATACTATATGGGGGATGAATTACTATGGGGGATGAATTACTATATGGGGGATGAATTACTATGGGGGATGAATTACTATATGGGGGATGAATTACTATATGGGGGATGAATTACTATATGGGGGATGAATTACTATATGGGGGATGAATTACTATATGGGGGATGAATTACTATATGGGGATGAATTACTATTGGGGATGAATTACTATATGGGGGATGAATTACTATATGGGGGATGAATTACTATGGGGGATGAATTACTATATGGGGGATGAATTACTATGGGGAATGAATTACTATATGGGGGATGAATTACTATGGGGGATGAATTACTATGGGGGATGAATTACTATATGGGGGATGAATTACTATATGGGGGATGAATTACTATGGGGGATGAATTACTATGGGGGATGAATTACTATATGGGGGATGAATTACTATGGGGGATGAATTACTATATGGGGGATGAATTACTATGGGGGATGAATTACTATATGGGGGATGAATTACTATGGGGGATGAATTACTATGGGGGATGAATTACTATATGGGGGATGGGGGATGTATTTTCAGTTTTAAAAATGTGGCTCTCAAAATAAATTTCAATCGTGGTTTTGGCGAGATTTGGCTCAGTTGAAAAAAAAGGTTGCCCACCACTGATCTATTGTATCATGCAGGTAGGCTCTGTCCATCTCCTGTAGCATATCAACAGCCTTTGATCATCTAATATGGCATGCTTTTAGGCTCTGAACATCTCCTGTAGAATGTCAACAGCCTTTGACTATCTGTTATGGCATGCTCTTACACTCTGCCCATCTCCTGTAGCATGTCATCAGCACTTGACCATCTATTATGTCATGTTCTTAGGCTCTCTCTATCTCCTATAGCATATCAGCAGTCTTTGACCATCTACTATGGCATGCTATTAGGTTCTGAGCATCTCCTGCAGCATGTCAGAAACATTTGACCATCTATTACAACATGCACTTAGGCTCTGAACATCTCCTGTAGCATGTCAGCAGCCTTTGGCCATCTGTTATGGCATGCTCTTAGGCTCTCTCCATCTCCTATAGCATATCAACAGCCTTTGACCTTCTATTATGCCATGCTCTTGGGCTCCGACCATCTCCTGTAGCATATCAGCAGCCATTAAATCTCTATTATGGCATGCTCTTAGGCTCTGTACATCTCCTGTAGCATGTCAGCAGCCTATGACTATCTATTATGGCATGGTCATGGGCTCTGAACATCTCCTGTACAATGTCAGAAGCATTTGGCCATCTGTAATGCCATGTTCTTAGGCTCTGTCCATCACCTGTAGCATGTCAGAAGCATTTGGCCATCTGTAATGCCATGTTCTTAGGCGCTGAACATCTCCTGTAGCATATCAGCAGCCTTTGGCCATCTACTATGGCATGCTCTTAGGCTCTGTCCATCCCCTGTAGCATATCAACAGCCTTTGACCATCTTTTATGACATGCTCTTAAGCTCTGACCATCCCATGTAGTATGTTTGCAGTCTTTGACCATCTATTATCTTATGCTCTTAGGCTGTGACCATCTCCTGTAGCATATCAACAGCCTTTAACAATCTATCATGACACGCTTTTAGGCTCTGACCATCACTTGCAGCATCTCTTAAATAGTAAGCTCCAAGGAGCAGGGCCCTCCTAACCCTCTTGTATTGAATTGTGGTGTTTCTGTATTGTCTCCCGTTATATTGTAAAGTGCTGAGCAAACTGTTGGCGCCATATGAATTCTGTATATTAATAATAATAATAAAAATGTTAGCGGTCTTTCACCATCTATTATAGCATGCTCTTAGGTTCTGACTATCCCATGTAGCATGTTTGCAGTCTTTGACCATATATTATAGCATGCTGTTAGGCTCTGACCATCCCATGTAGCATGTTGGCAGTCTTTGACCATCTATTATAGCATGCTGTTAGGCTCTGACAATCCCATGTAGCATGTTGGCAGTCTTTGACCATCTATTATAGCATGCTGTTAGGCTCTGACCATCCCATGTAGCATGTTGGCAGTCTTTGACCATCTATTATAGCATGCTGTTAGGCTATGACCATCCCATGTAGCATGTTGGCAGTCTTTGACCATCTATTATAGCATGCTGTTAGGCTCTGACCATCCCATGTAGCATGTTGGCAGTCTTTGGCCATCTATTATAGCATGGTATCAGACTCTGGCCATCTCCTGAATCATGTTTGCAGTCTTTGCCTTCCTATTATAGCATGCTCCTAGGCTCTGACGTTTCCTGTAGCATGCTAACAATCTTTGACCATCTATTATAGCATGCTCTTAGGCTCTGAGAATCTCCTGTAGCATGTCAGCAGTCTTTGACCATCTATTATAGCATGCTCTTATGGTCTGCCCATCGTCTATAGCATATCACCAACCTTTGACCATCTATTATAGCATGCTTCTAGGCTCTAGCCATCTCCTGTATTACATTTGCAGTCTTTGACCATTTATTATAACATGCTCTTATAGGCTCTGACTATCCCCTGTATCATATCAGCAGTCTTTGATCATCGATTATAGCATGCTGTTAGGCTTTGACCATCCCATACAAATAAAGAAAATATAGATGCCACCCTCTATCAAGACCTATTGCCTGTATAATATATAAACTGTATTTTCATTAAATCTCTAATAACTGCATGATCTCTTATGTGTAACCATACATGATTGTAATGCCAATCAATACCCAAACATGTGTTGATAATAATGAATAACTGAAAAAATCTATATCAAAATTGTTGATAAAAAAAAATATAAAAGTCTGTGCAAAAATATTCAAATTTGTGTCCTTCAATGATTAAATAAATAATCCAATTAATAAATAAATATCAAAAATAAAAATTGAAAAATATGGAAAATAAACAAAGATAAAAATTCAATGAATTTTGTGCAAAAACGCAAAACAAACTTGGTGCAGAATTCATCAGGGATGGAGTATCTGTGCGCTCTCCTTCCAATCATCCTGGGGTGATGCAGGTGAAGGTTGCAGATAGAGGGCTACTATGTAAGCTTGAATGGTCATATGGACTCTCCCTCCATCCCTGATGAACTTTGCACCAAGTTTGTTTTGTGTTTTTGCACAAAATTCATTGAATTTTTATCTTTATTTATTGTCCATGTTTTTCAATTTTTATTTTTGATATTTATTTATTAATTGGATTATTTATTTAATCATCGAAGGACACAAATGTGAATATTTTTGCACAGACTTTTATATTTTTTTTTTATCACCAATTTTGATATAGATTTTTTCAGTTATTCATTATTATCAACACATGTTTGGGTATTGATTGGCATTACAATCATGTGTGGTTACACATAAGAGATCATGCAGCTATTAGAGATTTAATGTAAATACAGTTTATATACTATACAGGCAATAGGTCTTGATAGAGCGCATCTATATTTTCTTTATTTGTATGCACTGATAACTCACATTTATGAGGGTGAGCAAGATAGCCTGCGATCTTATTGATAGAAGCCGTTTATTATACACCTTATTGGCTCACAAGTAAAAAAAAAATTTTATGAAATTTTATATATATATATATATATATATATATATATATATATATATATTTTGACCATCCCATGTAGCGTGTTTGCAGTCTTTGACTGCTTTCTGTAATATTACATTAACTGAATATTAAATGAGGCCCTTGCCGGTGTTGATGGGTACTTAAAGCCCCTTATATCAAGTAAGTTGACCATCACTGCTCTAAACATTCCCCATCTCTACCCAGAACAAAATACAAAAGTATTGTAAGAGGTTTTGCACCCATGCTCATTCATAAATGGTGAATATATAATGATGAGTATATACATTGCACAACACTCTTTAGAAATATAATAGGCTTTTCTACATTTTACCTGCTATATTAATACATCAAAGACATATATATTTATAGGTTGGTGAGTCATTGACTGTATTTTACATCATTTTGCATTCTTACCGTATGCTTCTTTATCCTTGGAGAGGTCTTTAGTGGGTTTGATGAAAGCAGTGACTCCCGCAAGGGACAGGAGGAGTAGCAGGAGGGATCCGGTACCTGGAGACATGTTGGATACCTAGAAAGCACTCTGAGAAGTCAGTGAGATGAGGAGGCTTTTATACAAACCTTATGAGGAAGAAGGAAGGGAGGCAACAGGGAAGAACATGTCTCAACACAATGGATGATTACAAAAGAAAACACTTCTTACGTACTTTGCAGCTTAGAAAAATTCCGATTGCAAAACTGTTTCTCTATAATGATATTGGGCTTTTATATGGAAGAAGTAAGTGAGGCACTGAGAACAGGGAAGAACCTGGTCCTCTACAATAGATGATTGCAAAAGAAGACTTTTTTCATGTACTTTACCATGGTGGAACATACAGTATTTGGCCTTGGGCTTTTATGGTCTCTATGGGAAAGATGGGCCCTTCCCTCTTCCATGCACTTTATCACTAGACAACAAGGCTAAATGCGAAACTATGTCCCTATGACAACATTGCTAAACATACTTTCATTCACTATTGTTCGGTCATCATCTGTCTGAAACCTATAGAGAACCTTGTAAATGGTGACAATGTGATATAATGGTTTGAAGTCAATTTTATTTTGCTTTTTTTTTTTTTCAAATTAAACTCTGAGAGGCTCAGTAGTCCAAAGGTTTGCGTTTCTATCCAGGCAGTCCTTGGATTTTCATAGATCTGGTAGACTACACAGGCAAGTGAGTGACTTAAATTTTCTTAACTGCAGTTACCTATCACCCCCAGCCTGTGGATGGGCAATGATGGTGCAGCGCAGATTAAAAAGGTCAACACCCAATATATTCATCTTTCTCCTCTTGTCTGTGTATGTTTTCTGTCAGTACATGTGCATTCATCTTATCTGATAGGCTCCTTATGCCGTTGTTGTACAGGGGATTACACCAAGTCTTATTCAGCTGCTTATAATTGTCACATGTAATAATACATTTAATTATAACTTTTTTATTTTAATTTTGTTTTTTATTAATTTTAATTCATTTTTATTTATATTTATTTTTATTTACTCATTGTAATAGATTGTAATGCAATTCATTCTCTCTCCCTCAATCCTGGTTCCATCACCTTATATTCTCAGCTTGATCGTCTCTCATTCCCAGCTCCACTACATCCCATCCCTGGTTCCATAACCTTCCATCCCTGGTTTCACTACCTCATGTTCTCAGCTCCGCAACCTCCCATTCCTAGCACAACCACCTCCCATTCCCAGCTCCACCACCTCCCATTCCCATCTTCACCATATCCGATCCATGGTTCTACCACCTCCTATTCCATACCCCACCACCTCCCATCCCTGGTTCCAACACCTCTCATTCCCAGCTCCACTACCTTCTATGCCTGGTTCTACCACCTCCTATTCTCAACCTTACCACCTCCCATCCCTGGTTTCAGCACCTTCCATTTCCAAATTCACCACCTCCCCCATCCCTGGTTCCACCACCTTCTATTCCAAGCTCTAACACTTCCTATTCTCAGCTCCACCATCTCCCATCCCTAGTTCACCACTTCCTATTCCCTGATTCACCACCTCCCATCCCTAGTTCCACCACCTCCTCTTCTAAACCCCACCACCTCTCTTCCGCTGGTTCCACTAACTCCCATTTCCAACTTCACCACCTAACATCTCTGGTTCCAACACCTCTCATTCCCAGTTTTGTAAACAGCCAAGGACAATGTGTTGGGGAGTGTTACAGGTAGATAATTCCTGTCTAGGTAGCATGACAGAAGGCTACAGGACTTTGGGAATAAATGATGAGTTTAAGAAGAAATTTCAGAGAGCTTCACAGGATCCTTTACATACCTGGAAAAAAAAGGCCTTTCAGGGCTTTGTAAGTCAGTAGGCTGATACTGGAAAAGATTGTAATCTTTATGGAAATTTAAGGCATCACTGAATATTCATTCAGATAAATAAATGTATAATAATAATAATAATAATAATAGTGTGTAACAGTGGGGGGAACATTAGAGTGTAAATTTTGTTTAATACAAAATCTAACATACAGCTTATTACTAAAAACATATTTACATATAAATAAAATTAAGCAAAATAAATATAAATAAAAAGCAAACTTAAATCAGCAGATAAAGAAAACAGTTTTTTTTACCAAAATAAAAAAACTAATTTTTATTGCTGCTTCAGGTCTTGCAGTGCAAACTTTTCTTTTTGCTGAATTCTGCTTTCAGGTTAACAAGCTTCTGTTCCTCCTTAGTTATACGGCAAAGTTTGTTCACCACTCTGTCCTAGAAAGCTGGGAAGGACTCGCCCTGCATCGGGCCAAGCCCAGGGGCCATGTAGGGTTGCCACCTCATCCCTTTAAAACTGAACACATATTAATTACACAGGTTCTGAGGATAATTGTAATGTGTAATTAATTTGTGCTTTTAAAGGGATGAGGTGACAGCCCTAGAACAATGGGAGCTTGACCATGTGGAGTAGGCCTCAGTCCTTCTGGAGATCCCCCCTGGATCTTCCCCAGCCTCTTGCATCATCGCTGGAGAGAGGCCTGAAGGAGAGCCCCCAGGATGGATGTTACTCCTGGCTGAGAACAAAGCAGAGTGAGCCAGCAACATCTTTCAGAATAGAACAACCTGGTAGTGACTGGCTTATTGTTCTCTGTACAGCACTGTGGTATATGTCAGAGCCATATAAATTTATAGTAATAATAGTGTGTGACTGTGGGGAGATATTAGAGTGTAAATGTTTGTTTATCAAAAGTCTTACAAACAGCGTATTAAAAACATATTTACATATATTTTTTTCTATCTTTTCATGTGACAACACTGAATAAATGACACTTTGCTACAATGTGACGTAGTCAGTGTACAGCTTGTATAACATGGAAATTTGCTGTCACCTCAAAATAACTCAACACACCGCCATTAATGTCTAAACTGCTGGCAACAAAAGTGAGTCCACCCCTAAGTGAAAATGTCCAGATTGGGCCCAAAGTGTCAATATTTTGTGTGGCCGCCATTATTTTCCAGCACTGCCTTAACCCTCTTGGGCATGGAGGTCACCAGAGCTTCACAAGTTGCCACTGGTGTCCTCTTCCACTTCTCCATGACGACATCACAAAGCTGGAGGATGTTAGAGACCTTGTGCTCCTCCACCTTCCGTTTCAGGATGCCCCACAGATGCTCAATAGGGTTTAGGTGTGGAGACATGCTTGGCCAGTCCATCACCTTTACCCTCAGCTTCTATAGCAAGGCAGTGGTGGTCTTGAAGGTGTGTTTGGGGTTGTTATCATGTTGGAATACTGCCCTGCGGCCCAGTCTCCGAAGGTAGGGGATCATGCTCTGCTTCAGTATGTCACAGTACATGTTGGCATTCATGGTTCCCTCAATGAAATGTAGCTCCCCAGTGCTGGCAGCACTCATACAGCCCCAGACCATGACACTCCCACCACCATGCTTGACTGTAGGCAAGACACACTTGTCTTTGTACTCCTCCCCTGGTTGCCGCCACACATGCTTGACACCATCTGAACAAAATCAGTTTATCTTGGTGTCATCAGACCACAGGACATGGTTCCAGTAATCCATGTCCTTAGTCTGCTTGTCTTCAACAAAGTGTTTGTGGGATTTCTTGTGCATCTTCTTTAGAAGAGGCTTCCTTCTGGGACCACAGCCATGAAGACCAATTTGATGCAGTGTGCGGCGTATGGTCTGAGTACTGACAGGATGACCCCTGCAGCAATGCTGGCAGCACTCTGTCAGGAATGGACTGGCCAGCAATGGTGGGACTCACCTGCCTTATGGGCTGTAATACCAGGGCTGGCCAGCGGGTGCTCCCAGCAATCAGAGACTCAACCTTGCAGCCAGCTAAACACCTGAAACTGCTTATACTGGTGTATTTAAGGGATGGCCAGACCTGCAGACTCTGCCTTGGTGTGTGTTTCTCCTGGGCCCTGTATCCTGTTCCTGCTCCCTGTTCCTGTCTGATTCGTTGCTGACCCTGCTCTGATCCCTGGCTTTGTCTGACCATTCTCCTGCTCCTGATCCCTGGCTTTGTCTGACCATTCTCCTGCTCCTGATCCCTGGCTTTGTCTGACCATTCTCTGCTCCTGATCCCTGGCTTTGTCTGACCATTCTCCTGCTCCTGATCCCTGGCTTTGTCTGACCATTCTCCTGCTTAACCCCATACGTTCTGACCTCCTGTTGATAATCCCGGCCTGCCTGACTACGCTTGCATTGTATGTATTGTTATCTGTGGGTGGTTGGTTTGGTTCGTTTGCACTGTGTTATGTTTTTTTGAGTATTGCACTGCGTTTATGTATTGTTAGTGTTAATAAATTATATTTATATGTCACATATCTGAAGCCTGCGTTTCCCTGCGTCAGTCACATACCTCTGGTCACACCCGGGAGCCCTGACACACTCATACGTCTATTTCCCAAAGACAACCTCTGGATATGACGCTGAGCACGTGCACGCAACTTCTTTGGTCGACCATGGCGAGGCCTGTTCTGAGTGTAAACTGTCCTGTTAAAAGGCTATATGGTCTTGGCCACCATGCTGCAGCTCAGTTTCAGGGTTTTGGCAATCTTCTTATAGCCTGGGCCATCTTTATGTAGAGCAACAATTCTTTTTTTCAGATCCACAGAGAGTTCTTTGCCATGAGGTGCCATGTTGAACTTCCAGTGACCAGTATGAGAGAGTGAGAGCGATAACACCAAGTTTAACACACCCGCTCCCCATTCACACCTCATACCCTGTAACACTAACGAGTCACATGACACCGGGGAGGGAAAATGGCTAATTGGGCCCAATTTGGACCTTGTCACTTAGGGGTGGACTCACTTTTGTTGCCAGCGGTTTAGACATTAATGGCGGTGTGTTGAGTTATTTTGAGGGGACAGCAAATTTACATGTTATACAAGCTGTACACTGACTACGTCACATTGTAGCAAAGTGTCATTTCTTCAGTGTTGTCACATGAAAAGATAGAATCAAATATTTATAAAAATGTGAGGGGGGGACTCTGTCACTTCTGGGATACTGTAGGTATAAATGTATAATAATAGTAGTGTGTGATTGTGGGGGGGACATTAGAGCGCAAGCTCCTCTGGTGCAGAGACTGCTGTGTCTAGCTCAGTGTTCTTTGTACAGCACCTAGGTATATGTCAGAGCTATATAAATGTATATTAGTGTGTGACTGTGGGGGGGACATTAGAGTGTAAGCTCCTCTGGTGCAGAGACTGATGTGACTGGTTCAATGTTCTCTGTACAGCACTGCAGTATATGTCAGAGCTATATAAATGTATAATAATAATAGTGTGTGACTGTGGGGGGACATTAGAGTGTAAGCTCCTCTGGTACAGAGACTGATGTGACTGGTTCAATGTTCTCTGTACAGCACTGCGGTATATGTCAGAGCTATATAAATGTATAATAATAGTGTGTGAGTGTAATAATAATGCCTCTGAGACTGATGTGACTAGCTCAGTGATCTCTGTACAGCACCGTGGTATATGTCAGAGCTATATAAATGTATAATAATATAATAGTGTGTGACTGTGGGGGGACATTAGAGTGTAAGCTCCTCTGGTACAGAGACTGATGTGACTGGCTCAGTGTTCTCTGTACAGCACTGCGGTATATGTCAGAGCTATATAAATGTATAATAATAGTGTGTGACTGTGGGGGGGACATTAGAGTGTAAGCTCCTCTGGTACAGAGACTGATGTGACTGGCTTAGTGTTTCTCTGTACAGCACTGCGGTATATGTCAGAGCTATATAAATGTATAATAATAGTGTTTGACTGTGGGGGGACATTAGAGTGTAAGCTCCTCTGGTGCAGAGACTGATGTGACTGGCTCAGTGTTCTCTGTACAGCACTGCGGTATATGTCAGAGATATATAAATGTATAATAATAGTGTGTGACTGTGGGGGGGGGACATTAGAGTGTAAGCTCCTCTGGTGCAGAGACTGATGTGACTGGCTTAGTGTTCTCTGTACAGCACTGCGGTATATGTCAGAGATATATAAAAATGTATAATAATATAGTGTGTGACTGTGGGGGGGACATTAGAGTGTAAGCTCCTCTGGTACAGAGACTGATGTGACTGGCTTAGTGTTCTCTGTACAGCACCGTAGTATATGTCAGAGCTATATAAATGTATAATAATAGTGTGTGACTGTGGGGGGACATTAGAGTGTAAGCTCCTCTGGTGCAGAGACTGATGTGACTGGCTCAGTGTTCTCTGTACAGCACTGCGGTATATGTCAGAGATATATAAATGTATAATAATAGTGTGTGACTGTGGGGGGGGACATTAGAGTGTAAGCTCCTCTGGTACAGAGACTGATGTGACTGGCTTAGTGTTCTCTGTACAGCACCGTAGTATATGTTAGAGCTATAAAGATGTATTTATAACAATAGTGTGTGACTGTGGGGGGACATTAGAGTGCAAGCTCCCATTTACCATCCTTTGGCATTCTCCTGGATAACGGTAGCTGTACACATAGATTTGCCATACTCCCATTATTTGGAAGAATTAGAAGCTTCCAAAAACATCCCAGTTTTATCTCTCGGGAAATCACGTCCCTTTATTTGAACATCCAGAAACATTCATGTGGATCATATTTGTCACAATGAGATTGTGTGACAGCAATATTGATACGTATCATGTCAGGAATTACAATGACATTAAGTGACTGACAATAATACAAATGTGTCATATTAGGAGATAATTGTTCCACACAGAACTGGAAGAACAAGTGCGGTGCGCTGAGATCAGACGGTAAATCCGATTTGTACGCCCTTTTATTCTGGGGGTATTTATACTGACACCAGTGATGTTGTACTCCCTTGGTACTCATATTACATTTTAATATATCCTTTGTGATGTATTTGTTAATTCTATATTCCTACACAGATTTAACCAGCCTTACATTTTTTTCCCTGCAGGATTAGACGCACCTTATGTACTTGTAACATTACTAAAGACCCCCCCCCATCCCAACCATATATTTCTAGAAAGCCTAAGACTTATGGGACTCATGGTTTGTATCACTGTCAGGTCAAAAAAATCAGATATCCAAAAGTGTCAATTATAAAACAAAAAAACAAAAAAAACAAAAACATTAGGGCCTATTTCCACCAAGCTGGTCTGTTGTATTGTGTTAAGGCTGACCATTCGTTCAATGGGCCACAAGGGACCAGAAAATGGATACGCATCATCTTTAACAAGGCGTATATGACATTTTAACATGCAATGCACTGACATACAGTGCACTGACAGTATATACCCATAAAAAAAATATACTATATATATATATGTGTACAGTTCCTTGAAAAAGTCTTCCTCCCCCTTGAAATTGTCCACATTTTGTCATATTACAACCAATACCATCAATGTATTTTATTGGGATTTGATGTGATAGACCAACACAAAGTGACACATAATTGTGAAGTGGAAGGAAAATGAGAAATGGTTTTCAACATTTGTGACCAATAAATCTGTGAAAAGTGTGGCAGTATTTGTATTCAGCCGCCCCAGAGTCCATACTTTGTAGGGCTCCTTCCGCTGCAACTCCAGCTGCAAGTCTTTTTGGGGATGTCTCTCCCAGCTTTGCACATCTAGAGAGGGACATTTCTGCCCATTCTTCTTTGCAGAATAGCTCAAGCTCTGTCAGATTGGATGGAGAGCGTCTATGAACAGCAATCTTCAAGTCTTGCCACAGATTCTCCATTGGATTTAGGCCTGGACTGTGACTGGGTTATTCTAACACATGAAGATGCTTTTCATCTAAACCATTCCATTGTAGCTCTGGCTGGATGTTTCGGGTCGTTGTCCTGCTGGAAGGTGAACCTCCTCCCCAGTCCCAAGTCTTTTGCAGACTCTAACAGGTTTTCTTCTAAGATTGCCCTGTATTTGGCTCCATCCATCTTCCCATCAACTCTGACTATCTTCCCTGTCCCTGCTGAAGAAAAGCATCTCCACAGCATGATGCTTCCACCACCATGTGTCACGGTGGGGATGGTGTGTTCAGGGTGATGTGCAGTGTTAGTTTTGTTTTTAGCATTGTGTTTTAAGGGCCAAAAAGTTCACTTTTGGTCTCCTCTGACCAGAGCACCTTCTTCCACATGTTTGCTGTGTCCCCCACATGGCTTCTCGCAAACTGCAAATGGGACTTCTTATGGCTTTCTTCCAACAATGGCTCTTGCCACTCTTCCATATAGGCCCGATTTGTGGAGTGCACGACTAATAATTGTCCTGTGGACAGATTCTCCCACCTGAGCTGTGGATCTCTGCAGCTCCTCCAAAGTTACCATGGGCCTCTTGGCCTCTTCTCTGATGAATGCTCTCCTTGCCCGGCCTGTCAGTTTAGGTGGACGGTCATGTCTTGATAGGTTTGCAGTTTTGCCATACTCTTTCCATGTTCAGATGATGAAATGAACAGTTCTCCGTGTGATGTTCAAAGCTTGAGGTTTTCTTTTATAATCTAACCCTGCTTTAAACTTCTCCACAACTTTATCCCTGACCTGTCTGGTGTGTTTCTTTGGTGTTTGTGATGCTGTTTGTTCACTAATGTTCTCTAACAAACCTCTGAGGGCTTCACAGAACAGCTGTATTTATATTGAGATTAAATTACACACAGGTGGACTCTATTTACTAATGAGGTGACTTCTGAAGGCAAATTGTTCCACTAGATTTTAGTTAGGGGTATCAGAGTAAAGGGGGCTGAATACAAATGCATGGCACACTTTTCACAGATTTATTTGTAAAAAATTTTGAAAACCATTTATGTGTGTGTGTGTCTGAGTATGTGTATGTGTGTGAGTGTCTGTGTGTGTTTGTGGGGATGTTTTCGGTGAGTGAGCTCTGAAATGAAATCTGTTAGGAAAAGAGGTTTGTACTTGTGAGGGGGGGAACTTGGATGTAAACAGCACACCCTTCAACCCTGCACTCCATACACATGCACCCCTCAATACTGCACTCTGAACATGGGGAACCCCTCAACCCTTCACTCCGTACACAGTGCACCCCTAAACCCTGCACTCCATACACAGTGTAACCTGAACTCCGTACACAGCGCACCCCTCAACCCTGCACTCTTAACATGGGGCACCCCTCAATTCTGCACTCTGTACACAGCGCACCCTTCAACCCTGCACTCCATACACAGTGTAACCTGAACTCCATACACAGCGCACCCCCTCAGTCCTGCACTCTGAACATAGGGCACCCCTCAACCCTGCACTACGTACACAGTGCACCCCTTCAATCCTGCACTCCATACATAGGCACCCCTCAACCCTGCACTCCGTGCATAGTGCACTCCTCAACACTGCACTCCATACATAGCACACCCCTCAACCCTTCCCTCCATACACAGTGCACCCCTCAACCCTGCACTCCATACACAGGGCACACTTCAATTCTGCACTGCATACATAGCGCACCCTTCAACCCTGCACTCCATAAACAGCGCACACCTCAACCCTGCACTCTGTACATAGCACACCCCTCAACCCTGCACTTTGTACATAGCACACCCCTCAGCCCTGCACTGCATACATAGCACACCCCTCAATCCTGCACTGCATACACAACACAACCCTGAACTCCATACACAACGCAACCCTGAATGCAGTACACAGCGCCCCTCTCAACCATGCAGTCTGTACATATTGCCCCTTCAACCCTGCAATCTTTATGTACCCTGGCAGCCCATCCTCGGAGATGCTGCTCACATTGGGCTCTGTTCCTATCTGTACTCAGTAAACCTTCATAGTTGTGTGTTCTCTGCCATGCTCATTGCTAATAACAAGTTCTAGAATTTTCTTTCTATTGGTGGGTCTTGTCCCCTCTGCAGTCTGTGGTGTGTAGGAATGGAGGAGATTGTGTGCTGTAACCTCTAGCAACCAATCAGTGAACTGTAATGATGGGCAGTAACCTCCAGCAACCAATTAGTGTGCAGTAATAATGTGCAGTAACCTCTAGCAACCAATCAGTGAGTGATAATGATGTGCAATAACCTTTAAGAACCAATGTGAGCGGTAAGGATGTTCAGTACCCTCTAGCCCAGGGGTGGGCAAACTTTTTGACTTGAGGGCCGCAATGGGTTCATATATTGGACCCGGGGGCTGGACCAAGAGTAGATGAATGATGTGTATGTGTCATCCATAGTAAATATAGTAATATTCCCCCATAGTAAGCATAGTAATTAATCCCCCATATAGTAATTCATCCCCCATAGTAATGCATCCCCCATATAGTAATTCATCCCCCATATAGTAATTCATCCCCCATAGTAATTCATCCCCCATAGTAATTCATCCCCATAGTAATTCATCCCCCATATAGTAATTCATCCCCCATATAGTAATTCATCCCCCATAGTAATTCATCCCCCATATAGTAATTCATCCCCCTATAGTAATTCATCCCCCATATAGTAATTCATTCTCCATATTAATTCATCCCCCATAGTACTATTCCCCCCCAAGTAGTAAGCCAAGTCCCCCGTGTCAATTCACTTACCTTTGCTCCGCGCGTTCCTCTCGCCCTGTTCCCCGCGCCGTTCCGGTCTTCAGGGCGGACTGTGAGAGGAGCCTTCGTCACGCTGCCCCGCCTACACACATCCTGACAGCCAATGTATCACGCTCCGCGGGCCGGATTAAAAGGTCCGCCGGGCCGTAGTTTGCTCATTGCTGCTCTAGCCAATAATCAGTGAGTAGTAATGATGTGCAGTAACCTCTAACAACCAATCAGCAAGCAAAAATGATGTGTTGTAAGCTCTAGCAACTGATCAGTGAGCATTAATGCGTGCTGTAACATCTAGGAACCAGTCAATGAGCAGTAATGATATGCTATAAATCCTGTCAACCAATCACTGATTGATCTGCTGCAGTAAACTGATTTTGAGTCTAGCAGCTATTTATTGTACGTCTTAGAGTTGAGGGCTGGGAGGGGAAGGGGGGGCAGCTAGGGAGGCCCCCCAAAAAAAGTTTGCCCAGGGTCCAATCAATATTAAAGGCAGCCTTGTGCAGAAACACCTCTGAACACACAACATGTTGAATATTGAAGCAGATTGGCTACAGCAGCAGGAAAACCACACCGGGTGCCACTCCTGTCAGATATGAACAGAAAATGGAGGTCACAATTCACAATGTGCTGCCATCTGTTGGCATTTTACAAAACTCGTCTTGAAACTTTTTGAAACCTTCTCATGCATATGGTGTATACTGTATATGCAGCACAGTGGCTAAATGGTTAACACTTCCACCTGGCAGTACTAGGATCGTTGGTTCAAATCCCAACCATGGCACCACCTGCCTGGAGTTTGCATGTTCTCCCTGTGCCTGCACGGGTTTCCTCTGAGAACTCCGGTTTCCTCCCACACTCCAAAGACATGCTGGTAGACTAATTGGCTCCTGTCTAAATTGTCCCTAGAGGGAGTTAGGGACTGATGTGAATGTACAATATATATGTAAAGTGCTGTGTAAATTGATGGCGCTATATAAGTACCTGAAATAAATAAATTATATATATGCATGATTCCCTCTTATATTTTTTTTTTACTGTATTTCCAATATAATCTAAAACTAAGAAAACCTTCAGATCTGTACAAAAAAAGACATAATAATAGAAAGACACTTTAGGGGAACTAAATCAGAAATTTTATAATAGTGAGTAATGTCCCATTCAGATTTAGTTTAACCCCTCGCCTACAGGGCACTTATACCCCCTTCCTCTCCAGGCCAATTTCCAGCTTTCAGCGCTGTCACACTTTGAATGACAATTGCGCGGCGGTCATGCAACACTGTACCATATGACATTTTTATAATTTTTTTTTGTGACAGATAGAGCTTTATTTTGGTGGTATTTAATCACCTCTGGGGTTTTTTTTTCTTAAACAAACCAAAAACCACTGAAAATTGTTTTAAAAAAAGTTCTTTCTTAGTTTTTGTTATACAATTTTGTAAATAAGTGATTTCTCTCCTTCACTGATGTGCGCTAATGAGGCTGCAGTGATGGGCACTGATAGACTGCACTGATGGGCACTGATGAGGAGGCACTGGTAGGTGGCACTGATGGGCATTGACAGGCATCACTGATGGGCAATGAAAGGCAGCACTGATATATGGCACTGATAGGCGGCACTGACTGGCACTGTTAGGTGGCACTGACTGGCACTGTTAGGTGGCACTGATAGGCAGCACTGACGGGCACTGATAGGTGGCACTGATGCACACTAATAGGCGGCACTGACTGGCACTGATAGGCGGCATTGACTGGCACTGTTAGGTGGCACTGACTGGCATTTAGGCAGCACTGATGGGCACTGATAGGCGGCACTGATCGACCCTGATAGGTGGCACTGACTGGCAATGTTAGGCGGCAGTGATAGGCGGCACTGATCGACACTGATAGGTGGCACTGACTGGCACTGATAGGTAGCACTGATTGGCAGCACTGATAGGTGGCACTGATTGGCATTGATAGGTGGCACTGACTGGCACTGATGGTGTGACACTGAAAGGCAGCTCAGATGGGCACTGATATCTGACATTGATGTGGCACTGAAGGGCACTGACAGGTGGCATGGATGAGCACTGAGAGCTGGCACTGATGGACACTGACAGGTGGCACCGCTGGGGCTACACTGATCATCAGTACTCTAATGATCAGTGTACATGTCCCCTCCAAGGAATGCCGATTATCGGCTCTCCATTCCTCACAAGCTGTCAGCGTGACAGCTCGTGAGGAGAGAAATGCTGATAACCTGCATTTCCCTGTTTACATGTGATCAGCTGTGATTGGACACAGCTGATCACATGACCGAGCCGACATCTTCGGCTCTTTCCGTGGATTGGTGATCTGCTGTGTCCTAGGGACACAGCGCACCGCTGATCGCCACGTTGCGTGCTCCTGGAGCCGCACATGTGCAGTGAGAACGGGAGGACATCATATGATGTCCTCCCAGAACGAGAGAACCACCTTGCGCCCATCATTGGACTATATGGCGGGCGGGAGGCGGTTAAAGTGATTTTATAGGATGAAGGTTTTTTTTACCTTCATGCATTCCAGAATAACTATGTATATAACTATGATCTTGCACACAAGAGACAGCAACCAGTCCTTGAGCTTGGTTTTGTGATCTTATTAAGGGGTTTAGAACTTGAATGAGGTTGAGGGGTGTATGCGATGCCCAAGGAACTGTAGAAACATGAGGACAACTCAGAGCAATTATGTACAAAAATGTGAACAAAAATAAATAGTCTCTCCTCTGACAGCATTCAAAGCCTTCTAGTGTACCTCGTCAGACCCCAGATGAATCCTCCTCTTCACCAAGATGTACTGTACCCCAGTGTATTCCCTGGGTAAGGGGACCCAGAAGCTGCCAATATAGAACAGTCCCAGATATGAAGCTAGTTGGGTTTTCCACCTGACTGCCCTCTCCCCTTGTCCGGCCCAGGGGGTGTAAAGGCACTCACACCGTCCTTCCTCTCAACTTGTTGTTTTTCCGGCTGCCTTCTGCTGGGCTGGCTCCTTCCCTGCCTGCTCAGAATGTCCCTCTTAGAAGATGGTGGTGCAGTGGAGATTCCCTTATCCAGCACCTGTCTGTAGGTAGGCCCCTTCCTGCGACCTCCTCCCAGGCTCCACACTCCAGCCTTCACTACATCTTCCACCCCACACTCACTTCTCCTGATGAGCAGGCTCAGTCATACTTAAAGGCTGCTTTAGCCCCATGCCAAGCCTCCTTCTTGGAGATTGGCTAGTGTTCCCTGAGTATGCAGATTAGCCTCTCCTCACCCCCACCCACTGCCTTCCAGAAACTTCTCAAGCTTCTAGAGCAGGGGGAGGTATCAGGGAACTGACCTGCAGAGTCCTCAGCCCTGACCTAAAATTACCTGGCTGACTCACCCCTAGCTAACTTGAGGGGTGCTACAAGAATGTCTGGCCAGTAGTGGTAGGAGGAGATGTTAATATTGGCTGAGTGTGCTTATAGGGGCAGGAAATGCCAATGGTGGCAGGTGCTGGGATTTTGTCAGGCCTACAGTGATGAAAGAGGACTTTTGGAGACAGAGTCTACCCCTAGAAGCCTTCCTGGTGTCCATTTCCTGCTCTTGGATGTCACCATGACAATCATACTCTTCATGCTCTTCCTCATGCTCCTTCTGGTGCAGTAGTGGTGAGAGACTAGTTGAAGGCATGGTGGTGAAACGGGGAGTGCAAGCTCTGTGGTCAAAGAAGGGTGAAGGGGCGTTTGTGCGGTAGTGGGTGATAGGGCTAGTTGAAGGCATGGTGGTGAGGGGGGGGTGCAAGCTCTGCAGTCAAAGAAAGGTGAAGGGGCATTGGTGTGGTAGTGTGGTGAGGGGGGGTAGTTGAAGGCATGGTGGTGAGGGGGGGGGGAGTGCAAGCTCTGCAGTCAAAGAAAGGTGAAGGGGCATTGGTGTGGTAGTGGTGAGAGGGGTAGTTGAAGGCATGGTGGTGAGAGGGGGGAGTGCAAGCTCTGTGGTCAAAGAAGGATGAGGGGGTGTTTAGTTGCAGTGGTGACAGAATATGAGTGGTGGGTTCTGGTGCAATTATCTTTATTTAGTAATCAAATTTAGAGATATTTATATAACTGCTAAGAAATCACATTGGTAAAAGGACTCAGGAGAGTTATATTGTGGTGGTATATCTTACTAGGCCTCATGCACACTGGGCGTTTTTTACAGCCACTGTACCCCTTGAGGGTTAGGGACTGATGTGAATGTACAATATATATGGAAAGCGCTGCATAAATTGATGGCGCTATATTAAGTACATTAAATAAAATAAAAAATAAATTAATAAAAGCTGAAAAACGCTAAAAACAAAAGCGTCCATTCAGCATTTATGAGTGTTTTTGAGCCTCAAGCTTTTGTAAGAGTATAGTTTTGCTAAAAATGCTAAAAAAAGTAAATGCTGAAAAAGTGCTGAAAAACGCTAATCCAAAACGAAAAAAAAGTGTCAAAACCTGCGTTTTTAATACAGAATTCTACAGCTAACGCTACTGGCATTTTTAGAATATCCCATGTGCATGAGGCCTTAAGTAGTCTGAATTATTTAATATTATTCATTAACCCCTTTGTGCCTAAGGATAAAACAAATCCTAACGCCTAAGCACAATTTTGCAACTTTGACATGTGTTAGCAAAACTGTACATATCATCCCAACTACTTTGTACATCCAGGTGGTTTATACCTTTTTGTTTTCAGGACAAATTGGGGCTTTCGTTTGGTGGTAAATGGTAATGGATATCTCCTGATTTTTTTTTTATTATCAAAAGAAAACTGGCCCAAAATATAATATATATATATATATATATATATATATATATATATATATATACAGTGGGGCAAAAAAGTATTTAGTCAGCCACCAATTGTGCAAGTTCTCCCACTTAAAAAGATGAGAGAGGCCTGTAATTGGCATCATAGGTAGACCTCAACTATGAGAGACAAAATGAGAAAAAAAAATCCAGACAATCACATTGGCTGATCTGGAAAGAATTTATTTGCAAATTATGGTGGAAAATAAGTATTTGGTCACCTACAAACAAGCAAGATTTCTGGCTCTCACAGACCTGTACCTTCTTCTTTAAGAGGCTCCTCTGTCCTGCACTCATTACCTGTATCAATGGCACCTGTTTGAGCTTGTTATCAGTATAAAAGACACCTGTCCATTCTAGCTTTGCGGGGGATGGCTGTTGTATTAGTACCCTCACTGGTATGATGGGGTCTGGAAAGCTAGTACCGGGAGGGACAGAAACCGGGGAGCGCCACGAGTTAAGCTGGGGCCCTGGGAGTAATTCCTCCGGGAAAACTGGAAAAGACCCAGTACCTCCTGATTTGGACGGATCTACCTTGGTCTGGCCAGGGGCTGAGGAGGCAGAAAGTCCTCAAACACGGTGCCCCCTGAGTAGTCGCCTCAGGGGTGCTCTGAGTAGCACTTGGGTGTGGGACCCCACGTTGCGAATGAGCATATGGTCACCGCGTTTAAAACACTTTTTTGCACTGCGCCTCTAGGACCGGGCCTTTTGGCCAAGTCCTGGGCAATTTTTTTGCTACAGACCTCAGGGCCTGGTCAGTGCACAATTTGGGCACGACCACTTTTTTATTATTTTTATAGATTATTTATTTATTTATTTATTTATTTTTTCTTACCCCACGTTTGTCACTTTTACTTATGTGTGTGTTTTTCTCACAGGATGGAGGGTGTGGGTCCTCGGGCCTGCCCTGAAGTCTAGGGGGAGGATGTGTGGCCTTTTGGTTCCTTCCTCCCCTGTCCCTAGGGGTTTTTTTTTTTCTTCGGGAGAACCCCCTGGCCTAGTACTGGATGTCCGGCTTCGGCTGGGCATAAGGAACGGTGGTCCACCAGGCCTTTTGGCCAGGAGGACCAAATGGGAACCTTGTCCCTGTCAGGAGCTTCGTGCCCCGGGGGATCAGGGTAGTGGTCCAACCCCTTCGGGGGTAGGACAAAGCACACCCCTAAGTGCACTTTTTGTGTGGTGTTTTTGCACTTGCACTTTTTTGTGAAACACTTACGGGTTTTTCGTTCTAGTTTGCACGTTTGCGGACTTTAAAAAAAAAAAAAAAAAAAAAACCTGTCCACAACCTCAAACAGTCACACTCCAAACTCCACTATGGTGAAGACCAAAGAGCTGTCGAAGGACACCAGAAACAAAATTGTAGACCTGCACCAGGCTGGGAAGACTGAATCTGCAATAGGCAAACAGCTTGGTGTGAACAAATCAACTGTGGGAGCAAAAATTAGAAAATGGAAGACATACAAGACCACTGATAATCTCCCTCGATCTGTGGATCTCACCCCGTGGGGTCAAAATTATCACAAGAACGGTGAGCAAAAATCCCAGGACCACACGGGGGGACCTAGTGAATGACCTGCAGAGAGCTGGGACCAACGTAACAAAGGCTACCATCAGTAACACACTACGCCGCCAGGGACTCAGATCCTGCAGTGCCAGACGTGTCCCCCTGCTTAAGCCAGTACATGTCCGGGCCCGTCTGAAGTTTGCTAGAGAGCATTTGGATGATCCAGAAGAGGATTGGGAGAATGTCATATGGTCAGATGAAACCAAAATAGAACTGTTTGGTAGAAACACAACTCGTCGTGTTTGGAGGAGAGAGAATGCTGAGTTGCATCCAAAGAACACCATACCTACTGTGAAGCATGGGGGTGGCAACATCATGCTTTGGGGCTGTTTCTCCGCAAAGGGACCAGGACGACTGATCCATGTACAGGACAGAATGAATGGGGCCATGTATTGTGAAATTTTGAGTGCAAACCTCCTTTCATCAGCAAGGGCATTGAAGATGAAACATGGCTGGGTCTTCCAACATGACAATGATCCCAAACATACCGCCCGGGCAACGAAGGAGTGGCTTCGTAAGAAGCATTTCAAGGTCCTGGAGTGGCCTAGCCAGTCTCCAGATCTCAACCCCATAGAAAACCTTTGGAGGGAGTTGAAAGTCCGTGTTGCCCAGCGACAGCCCCAAAACATCACTGCTCTAGAGGAGATCTGCATGGAGGATGGGCCAACATACCAGCAACAGTGTGTGCCAACCTTGTGAAGACTTACAGGAAACGTCTGACCTCTGTCATTGCCAACAAAGGATATATAACAAAGTATTGAGATGAACTTTTCATATTGACCAAATACTTATTTTCCACCATAATTTGCAAATAAATTCTTTCCAAATCAGCCAATGTGATTGTCTGGATTTGTTTTCTCATTTTGTCTCTCATAGTTGAGGTCTACCTATGATGCCAATTACAGGCCTCTCTCATCTTTTTAAGTGGGAGAACTTGCACAATTGGTGGCTGACTAAATACTTTTTTGCCCCACTGTGTATATATATATATATATATATATATATATATATACTGTATATATAAATATTTTTTTATTAATTTAGCTGTATATTTCCAAAGTTATTTCTCCTGCTCCTGACGATTGCAGCAATGCCACATATGTTTGTTAGTTAATATGGCCCAGAAACAATAGTGCGCATTTTGCGCTTTTTTTTATCTTGCCACTAACTGACATTGATACTAATTTAGTAATTTAAAAAAAATCACAACCAAAATATAAAGAAAAAATACTGACCCTGACTTTTGACTCTGACCTTGACTCAAACACTAACCCTGGCACTGACTTAGATCAAACCTTGATCTAGGTATTTTTGTTATTATTATTATTTTTATTTATTTTACACACACTTTTTTTTTTCTCTGAAAGGACACAGAGATATACATTCAGCCTGGGTTAAAAGTGATGCGGTGCGGAATTCGCAGCGTTTTCTGTGCGAATTCCGCACCGCACCAAAATCGTACCCCGTTCACGTGAACCGCTGCGGGTGTGTATGTTAAGTTAACAACACCTCGAAATCGGTCCTCAAAACGTGGTGCGATGTGCAGAATCAGATCGCATAGGTGTGAATACCCATGCGATACGATTCTAGTGCGGACCAAAAAAAAGGTCCTGCACCTTTTTGGTGGGAATGCGGTGTGATATATACATAATGTATAGCTCAAGTTAAACCGCACAGAATTTGCATGTGATTTGCACAGGAATGTGGTGCGGTTCCTGTGCGAATCACATGCGATATATCGCACCACATATATGTGAACCCAGTCTTAGAGAGAAAACATGGTGGCTGACTTCACACTGATCACTTGGATAGCCATTAAGCAGCCATCACAGCAATCAGGTGACCCAGAATCAGGAGTTCCGGGTCCCGATCATTAGAATGGGACCCAGGCAGGGGCGGACTGACCATTTGGAAAGTCGGGCACTGCCCAAGGGCCTGGGGTCAGTAGGGGGCCCCATGAGATGCCCCTGGTTCCTTTTTCATAGGCTTTTTTGAGTTTGGGCAAGGACACAGGGGCCCCGTGATCCTCTATTGCCTGGGGGCCCCATGAGTTGCCAGTCTGCCCCTGGACCCAGGCCTTTCATTTAGACTCCGGTCTATGCGCTGGGAGTGCGTCATGAGGATTGGGTGACAGTTGCTGAACGGGTGGAGTTTGGTGCACGGTCCGTGGCACTGGCTCAGAAATGCCACACAAGGGGAGAAATGTATTCATGAATCATCTCTGTGGTCTTCAGTGAAGAAGGAGCAAATTGAGTAACAGAATCCAAGAGTAAACAAGGTGTAATACTCCTTTCAGAGAGTACCGCCTTGACGCCATACCCTGTGTTCAGGTAAATGGGGGCATGAGCGCACACTTTGCCGTGTCTCCATGTACACCTTGCCAACTCATGGAGCAATGAAACAAGGTGGCCTGGTCTGATGGATTATATTTTCTTTTACATCATGTGGATGGCTGGGTGTGTGTGTCACTTACCATGGCAAGCCGGCAGAGGCAGTGGTCTTCTACTGATGGCTTGGTGCCAGATACCACAGCATACCTTCAGAGGTCTTGTGGAGGCCAAGTCTCAGCGGGTATGGTGGGTGATCATAATATTATGACTGATTGGTGCATACCCTTAGCTCCTATCGGAGAAAATTACAGTTTTTGTGCCCGGATTCAGCTTTAATTTCTGATCCATTGTTGGTAATGTTGACCTCTCTGTATTGCACAGGGGCGGACTGACAACTCATGGGGCCCCCGGGCAATAGGGGATCATGGGGCCCTTGTGTCCTTGCCCAAACTCAAAAAAGCCTATGAAAAAGGTACCAGGGGCATCTCATGAAGCCCCCTACTGACCCCGGGCCCTCGGGCAGTGCCCGAGTTTCCAAATGGTCAGTCCGCCCCTGGTATTGCGTGAAGAGAACTTTACATTAAAAGTCAGAATTCCTCATGAATAAAGGAAACAGAAATTGTTATATCAAGTTCAAAGAATTCTTTATTTTATAATTCCTTTATAAATAATTCCTGTGTGGGGATGACATCCTGCTGATCACAACGAGTTGATTCCGATCTCATCTCTCCACAAACGTCTTTTATGGCTTTTTGTTCTGAGTCTTCAAACACTATGCTAGAAAAGAAATTATTGATGAATAGCAATAATAATATTAATAATAACAACAGTGTGTGACTGTGGGGGGACATTAGAGTGTAAGCTCCTCTGGTACAGAGACTGATGTGACTGTGGGGGAGGGGACATTAGAGTGAAAGCTCCTCTGGTACAGAGACTGATGTGACTGTGGGGGAGGGGACATTAGAGTGAAAGCTCCTCTGGTACAGAGACTGATGTGACTGGCTCAGTGTTCTCTGTACAGCGCTGCAGTATATGTCAGAGCTATATAAATGTATACTAATAGTGTGTGACTGTGGGGGGACATTAGAGTGTAAGCTCCTCTGGTACAGAGACTGATGTGACTGGCTCAGTGTTCTCTGTACAGCACTGCGGTATATGTCAGAGCTATATAAATGTATAATAATAGTGTGTGACTGTGGGGGACATTAGAGTGTAAGCTCCTCTGGTACAGAGACTGATGTGACTGGCTCAGTGTTCTCTGTACAGCACTGCGGTATATATCAGAGCTATATAAATGTATAATAATAATAGTGTGTGACTGTGGGGGGGACATTAGAGTGTAAGCTCCTCTGGTACAGAGACTGATGTGACTGGCTCAGTGTTCTCTGTACAGCACTGCAGTATATGTCAGAGCTACCGTATTTTTCGCTCCATAAGACACACTTTTTTCCCCAAAAAAAGGGGGGGAAATGTCAGTGCATCTTATGGAGCGAATATAAAGTGGCCGGTCCGGTATTTTTGCGGCCACCATGTCAGAATACCGGGCCGGCCGCTCAGCTCTTCTCTCCTGCAGAGCCTTACCTGTTCCTCGCTCCAGCGCTGCACAGTCTTCCTGCGCTGGCTTCTGTGATAGCCAGGTGCCCACTGCGCATGTGCTGCACTTTGTGAATGATCCGGTATCTTCTGGGACACATGACAGGTCCCAGAAGGCGCCGGGCCATTCACAAAGCGCAGCGCTTCTCGCGCATGCGCAGTGGGCACCCGGCTGTCACAGAAGCCGGCCCGGGAAGAAGGAAGGAAGGACAACTCCGTGGAAGTGGGAGCGGGTACCTGTCAAATTCAGGTACCCGCTCCCCCTCCCTCCCCAAAGGTCAGCAGTCTCTGGTCATTCCCTGCACTGTCTGCAGTCTCTGGTCATTCCCTGCACTGTCTGCAGTCTCTGGTCATTCCCTGCACTGTCTACAGCCTCTGGTCATTCCCTGCACTGTCTGCAGTCTCTGGTCATTCCCTGCACTGTCTGCAGTCTCTGGTCATTCCCTGCACTGTCTGCAGTCTCTGGTCATTCCCTGCACTGTCTACAGTCTCTGGTCATTCCCTGCACTGTCTGCAGTCTCTGGTCATCTCCTGCACTGTCTGCAGTCTCTGGTCATTCCCTGCACTATCTGCAGTCTCTGGTCATCCCCTGTACTGTGTCCGCAGTCTGGTCATCCCCTGCACTGTCTGCAGTCTCTGGTCATCTCCTGTACTGTGTCTGCAGTCTCTGGTCATCCCCTGTACTGTGTCCGCAGTCTGGTCATCCCCTGCACTGTCTGCAGTCTCTGGTCATTCCCTGCACTGTCTGCAGTCTCTGGTCATTCCCTGCACTGTCTGCAGTCTCTGGTCATTCCCTGCACTGTCTGCAGTCTCTGGTCATTCCCTGCACTGTCTACAGTCTCTGGTCATTCCCTGCACTGTCTGCAGTCTCTGGTCATTCCCTGCACTGTCTGCAGTCTCTGGTCATTCCCTGCACTATCTGCAGTCTCTGGTCATCCCCTGTACTGTGTCCGCAGTCTGGTCATCCCCTGCACTGTCTGCAGTCTCTGGTCATCTCCTGTACTGTGTCTGCAGTCTCTGGTCATCCCTTGTACTGTGTCCGCAGTCTGGTCATCCCCTGCACTGTCTGCAGTCTCTGGTCATTCCCTGCACTGTCTGCAGTCTCTGGTCATCTCCTGCACTGTGTCCGCCGTCTCTGGTCATCTCCTGTACTGTGTCCGCAGTCTCTGGTCATCTCCTGTACTGTGTCCGCAGTCTCTGGTCATCTTCTGTACTGTGTCCGCAGTCTCTGGTCATTTCCTGTACTGTGTCCGCAGTCTCTGGTCATTTCCTGTACTGTGTCCGCAGTCTCTGGTCATCTCCTGTACTGTGTCCGCAGTCTCTGGTCATCTGTATTGTGTCCGCAGTCTCTGGTAATCCCCTGTACTATGTCTGCAGTCCATTGGTTCAGAATATTTTTTTTTCTTGTTTTTCCCCTCTAAAACCTAGGTGCGTCTTATGGAGCGAAAAATACGGTATATAAATGTATAATAATAGTGTGTGACTGTGGGGGGGACATTAGAGTGTAAATTTTTTGTTTATTAAAATCTTGCAAACAAATAACATAATAAAAATCATATTTACATATATACAGAATACATTATACAGTTGTGACCAAAATTATTCAACCCCCAATGCTGTAAAGGGGTTTAGGGACTATAGTGTACATTTGGAATTGTATTCAGAATCAAATCCTACAAGGACGTTGTAACTACCCAAATGCAACTAAAATGACATCAATTGTTTATGTAATACAGTAGTAAATGGTTCTTATGTGGTTTCTTCATTGCCACAATTATTCAACCCCTTAAAGACTACCACTCTGAAGAACAGAGGTTCATACAGGTGCTTTCCATCAGGTATTGAAAACACCTGTGGATGTCACCGAGCAGCAATCAAGCATAATAAGCACCAATTAGGCAGCTTTAAAATGACTGTGATACTCAGCTCCTTCTAGACATTTACTGGTGTGGTTACAAACATGGTGAAGGCAAGAGAATGGTCCAGGAAGACAAGAGAAGAGGTGATTTCTCTTCACAGGAAGGGCAATGGCTATAAGAAGATTGCAAAGATGTTAAACATACCAAGAGACACCTTAGGAAGCATCATTCGCAAATTCAAGGCAAAGGGCACTGTTGAAACGCTACCTGGTCGTGGCAGAAAGAAGATGCTGACTTCGACTGCTGTGCGCTACCTGAAGCGTAGAGTGGAGAGAAGTCCCCGTGTGACTGCTGAGGAACTGAGAAAAAGATTTGTCAGATGTGGGTACAGAAGTTTCAGCCCAGACAATAAGACGCACACTGCGTAATGAAGGCCTCCGTGCCAGAACTCCCAGGCGTACCCCCTTGCTGTCTCCAAAGAATAAGAAGAGTCGACTGCAGTATGCCAAAAGCCATGTGGACAAACACAAAAAGTTGTGGGATAGTGTTCTGTGGACTGATGAAACAAAATTAGAACTGTTTGGGCCCATGGATCAACGCTATGTTTGGAGGAGGAAGAACAAGGCCTATGATGAAAAGAACACCTTGCCTACTGTGAAGCATGGTGGAGGGTCAATCATGCTTTGGGGCTGTTTTGCTTCTGCAGGTACAGGGAAGCTTCAGCGTGTGCAAGGTACCATGAATTCTCTTCAGTACCAGGAGATATTGGATGGAAACGTGATGCAGTCCGTCACACACCTGAGGCTTGGGAGACGTTGGACCTTTCAACAGGACAATGATCCCAAGCATACCTCCAAGTCCACTAGAGCATGGTTGCAGAGGAAAGGCTGGAACATTTTGGAGTGGCCATCGCAGTCACCAGACTTAAATCCGATTGAGAACCTCTGGTGGGACTTAAAGAAAGCAGTTGCAGTGCGCAAGCCTAAGAATGTGACTGAACTGGAGGCCTTTGCCCATGAAGAATGGGCGAAGATACCCGTAGATCGCTGCAAGACACTTGTGTCAAGCTATGCTTCACGTTTAAAAGCTGTTATAACTGTAAAAGGATGCTGTACTAAGTACTAAGATTGAATGTCACTTGGGGGTTGAATAAAACTGATAATGCTGTGAGCACAGAAAAGACATTTGTGGTTATTTCATTATAACTGTTATGTTATATTTGTCTGACCTACAAGTGCCTCTTTAATGTAAATGTAAGCAAGATGACTGAATGATCAAAAGCAATGTCAAACTGGCCAAAACACTCAATTTCAGTGGGGGTTGAATAATTTTGGTCACAACTGTATATAATTAAACAAAACCCTTACTTCAGCAAAGTACTAACAAATGCTGACCGTCACCTAAACACCTCCTCAGGCTAAGAAACGATTAAACATTGATCCCATGCATGCAGCCTTTCTTCAAAAATCTGATGTTACAAAAATCTAGGGGACGTGAAAGGACAGAAAGAGAAGCCACACCCCCAGAGACTGACAGATAGCAGACATTAGAGTGTAAGCTCCTCTGGTGCAGAGACTGAAGTGACTGGCTCAGTGTTCTCTGTACAGCACTGCGGTATATGTCAGAGCTATATAAATGTATAATAATAATAGTGTGTGACTGTGGGGGAGGGGACATTAGAGTGTCAGCTCCTCTGGTACAGAGACTGATGTTACTGGCTCAGTGTTCTCTGTACAGCGCTGCGGTATATGTCAGAACTATAAAAATGTATAATAATAGTGTGTGACTGTGGGGGGGGGGGGGGACATTAGAGTGTAAATTTTTGTTTAATAAAAATCTTACAAACAAAGAACATAATAAAAAACATATTTACATATATACAGAACAAATAAAATAAATATATATAATTAAACAAAAATACCAAACCAGCATAGAAAACAGGACACTGCTGATGATTCCATGCATGCAGCCATTTTTAAAAAATCTGATCTTACAAAAATCTAGGGGATGTGAAAGGAACAGAAAGAGAAGCCACGCCCCCAGAGACTGACAGATAGCAGCTACGGGGACCTGACATTCCTTCACGCCTTTGTCCGGGCTCCCGGCCGCCACCCGTCCTTCTCAAGACCCCGAATCTTCCCAACCTCACCCAGAATGTTGTTCACCAGCACCTTGACAGGATGGACTTTTTTGCAAATGGAAACCTGACACCGTGCATTCCACGTGTAGTAACGGACTACTGAGCTAATTAGAAAAAGTGTCTCAAAATCAAAGTCCCAGTGAGTCTGAAAGGCACCATAAGACCACTCCGTGTAACTCAAGCGGGAAAGGAAAGGGATCCCCAGAGCCCCACCCACCCCACTTGTAGACTTCTATATTAAAGGGGCACTGAAGCAAGAAATGGACAACCATGGTTCTCCGCAGAGCGATGCTTCAAGTTGCCCTTCACATAGAGTCTGTCATGGAACGAGAGCCAGGCCAAGTCCCGGAACTTTAAAGGGATTCTCTCCAGATTCATAAAATGCAGACCCTCTCTCATAACCGGGCCTCAGTAATCCCTCAAGGCCAATGGCTCGCTAAAGGCAGATTCAACAACCCTCCTCTCCAGGGCCTTCCTAGGAAGAGACTTAATTTATTCCACCATCGCTCGCCATTGCCGAAGAATTTTCAGGCAGGGGGCAAAATAAGCTGGGAGCTTACCATGTTGGACCCTCAGGCTTTTCACTGGCCCACCATTCTCCCAGCTCCGCAGAAAAGACCTAAACCAGGACTGAAAAATACCAACCCATCCAAGCGGTTCCTCTGCCAGCATGCTACCAAAATTATGTTTCAAAAACATCAGAGCAATGAAAACCACCCAGTCGACCATACCTAGGCCACCCATCCACCTGGGAAGGTAGGTTACAGACCTCTTAATGAGGTTCAGTTTGTTCCCCCATAACAGCTGGAAGAAACAACTGTAGATCCTCGTATAGAGAGACACTGACAAAACGCAGACAAAGCTGACATACAGAAATACTGGGATCAGGTAAGTTTTATTAAGGTCAATCCTTTCCCTGTAAGAGAGTTTCCAATCCTTCCAGCTGGCCACCTTGGCATCGACATCTTGTAGCTTGCTTACTCAATATGCAAGGCCGTAATCACCGGGACCAAATCTGATGCCCAAAACTTTAATTTCCTGCTGGGCTCTGGGAAGGCATCCGGAAGGGTAAACCTTCGCCTTTCTCTCCCATCCAGAAAACCTTACTCTTATCCTGATTGACCTTTGAACCAGATGCCTCAGCATACTGTTCCATCACTGAGACCACCTCCTCCTCCTCCTGAGTCCCGAGATAAAAACAGACATTAGAGTGTAAGCTCCTCTGGTACAGAGACTGATGTGACTGGCTCAGTGTTCTCTGTACAGCACTGCGGTATATGTCAGAGCTATATAAATGTATAATAATAATAGTGTGTGACTGTGGGGGGGACATTAGAGTGTAAGCTCCTCTGGTGCAGAGACTGATATGACTGTCTCAGTTATCTCTGTACAGCACTGCAGTATATGTCAGAGCTATATAAATGTATAATAATAGTGTGTGACTCTGGGGGGGGACATTAGAGTGTAAGCTCCTCTGGTACAGAGACTGATGTGACTGGCTCAGTGTTCTCTGTACAGCACCGTGGTATATGTCAGAGCTATATAAATGTATAATAATAGTGTGTGACTGTGGGGGGACATTAGAGTGTAAGCTCCTCTGGTACAGAGACTGATGTGACTGGCTCAGTGTTCTCTGTACAGCACTGCGGTATTTGTCAGAGCTATATAAATGTATAATAATAATAGTGTGTGACTGTGGGGGGGACATTAGAGTGTAAGCTCCTCTGGTGCAGAGACTGATGTGACTGTCTCAGTTATCTCTGTACAGCACTGCAGTATATGTCAGAGCTATATAAATGTATAATAATAGTGTGTGACTCTGGGGGGACATTAGAGTGTAAGCTCCTCTGGTACAGAGACTGATGTTACTGGCTCAGTGTTCTCTGTACAGCACCGTGGTATATGTCAGAGCTATATAAATGTATAATAATAATAGTGTGTGACTGTGGGGGGGACATTAGAGTGTAAGCTCCTCTGGTGCAGAGACTGATGTGACTGGCTTAGTGTTCTCTGTACAGCACTGCAGTATATGTCAGAGCCATATAAAGTATTATAATAATAATAGTATGCAACTGTGAATAGGGCATTAGAGTGTAAGCTCCTCTGGTGCAGAGATTAAGAGCTAAGCTCATGAAACGTATGGGTTGAGTTACTAAAAACAGACTGTGTACTTTGCAAGTACAGTTCCTCTTGGCTCGGGAATCTGCAACATGTGGAGAACCGTAAACCTTCTGACTAGACTAGCTAAAGGTTTCAGACTAGGAAGGCTCCTTAAGGGGCTACAAAGGACAATCATTCTGCCTTTACGATGGTTCCTCTGGCAAGTTCCCGGCCTCTTTTCTCCCTTTCCTCTCACAGGGTACTTTGTGTTTTCTACTTTGCCAGTGGTTAAAGGGTTTATTGTACCTAGACATTAGGTAATTGCATTCTTGTCTGGAACTGTTGGTGATGGGTTGTTGGACTATGGTATGTACAGTAACTGGGTGCTCACAGTTCATCTGTGACTTTCATAAGGGTTGATGAGTAATTGGATGTTAATGGCTTGTTCATTGGTGGAGGGATTGCTTACTCAGTAAAACTATGAACTTTCTCTTTTCAGAGTAAACCGTTTTAGGGTGATAATTTGGGTAAGATCCTCACCCTTCACCTCCTGTATTGGATGATACTTTCTATGTGGTATTTCATAATTTGTCTCTCAAAAGTTAGGTTTTCCTTCTATAATGGGCATGTCTTACCAGTGACAACCTACTGTGGGGGTCTTCGCATTTCATGCCACATCTGTTGCAGCACTTCTTCTTTCCATCACAGTCAGCATCCTTTGTACATCCTTTCGAGTTCCTGCAGTTGGGCATTAGTGGACAATTCAACTTTCCAGTTGGGCAGCTTCCAGATTTAACGACTGTATAGAGACAGAATTTAATATAGGATATAGTCATCACATTCTACAGTATATGATCAGATCAGAGGACAGTTGTGTAAAAAAGTTACATTGCCCCTCCTACCTCCAATGACATCATAAAAATGATGGCATTTAGAACTACTTGCCTGATCAGGTTCGCATGTATCTAAGTCATGGTATAGGTAGTATTAGTCACATTCATCTAGACCTGATCTGTAATGTTGACTACATTTCATTGCTTATCCAAGTAGCTTCCTCAGCTCTGAAGAGTGTCAGGAACAAGCCACGGCTTTTATAGCCACAAGGGTAATGTTAATCCAACCACCACGGAATGTGTCAGGGCAGACGTTGTGGATAAAAACATCATGTTTATAAGGGAAGAGGTACAGAATAACAAATGACCCTTTTTTGGACTCTGTGTTAGAATGGTGGGCAGCACAGTGGCTAAATGGTTAGCAAGTCCACCTGGCAGTACTAGGGTCATTGGCTTGAATCTCAACCATGGCATTACCTGCCTGGAGTTTGCATGTTCTCCCTGTGCCTGCATGGGTTTACTCTAGTTTCCTCCCACACTCCAAAGACATGCTGGTAGGTTAATTGGCTCCTGTCTATATTGTCCCTAGTATATGTATGTATGAATGTAAGTTAGTGACCTTAGATTTAGATTGTGCACTCCTTGAGGGTCAGGGACTGTTGTAAATGAACAAATATATATATATATATATATATATATATATGCATATTATATATATATATATATATATTCAAAACGCGTGCAGTGCTTATTTGAATAAGTGCATAGCACAAAAGTCGTCAGAGCCGACAGCATCCAGAAGTGGCCATCCTGAATATATGAGCCTGCTTTAAAAGTGAGCTCATGCGGTGATAATATACCGAGGGACCCATAGAACCTAATACAGATGTGATCAGACGTGTATAGAAACCTGGCCTGACCTGGGAGCAGATGACCTGATTATTACCTGATGAGACAGGATTAATCTCTAATGCGTTTTTAAGCGCGCTTCTGGTGAGTGCGCACTTTACTTATTCAGATACATGATCTGTCACCCCCAGATCAGTTACCCATACAGGCGGATTGTGATCTCACAGGATCACCACGTTTGCAGTATTATTTGGGACATTTTTCACTATAGCCACCATATAGTGATATTACATCTTGCACTTTATATCAAGGAGTTTTTTTATATATATATATATATATATATATATATATATATTTACTGAATGTTATCTTTTTTTATTCAAATACGCATTAATGTTGCATACCATGTTTTAGTGCTGCACTAATCTATTGACATTTATCCTGAAAGGTTTTTTTGGTTACCTTTTTGGTGTTCTAGCGGCTGTTTCTTTCAGGTAGCGCTCACTTGACATTCTCTTCCAATGGCTACTTCTGCCACTGCCCATTTTCCCAGATTTACTGCAGCCTCTCAGCTCCTCCTTGTGGCTACTTGCTGTCACTGCACCTTTCCCAGTTTTGTTGCAGCCTCTCAGCTACTCCTGGTGGTTACTTGCTGACACTGCACCTTTCCCAGATCTGTCAAAACCTTTAAGCTCATCCCACGAGTTACTCTAGGCCAGTGGTTCTCAACCTTTCTAATGCCGCGACCCCTTAATACAGTTCCTCATGTTGTGGTGACCCCCAACCATAAAATTATTTTCGTTGCTACTTCATAACTGTAATTTTGCAGTGGGAGGAATAGTGCCCCATCGTTGGTGTCAGTGGGGGGAATAGTGCCCCATCGTTGGTGTCAGTGGGGGGAATAGTGCCCCATCGTTGGTGTCAGTGGGGGGAATAGTGCCCCATCGTTGGTGTCAGTGGGGGGAATAGTGCCCCATCGTTGGTGTCAGTGGGGGGAATAGTGCCCCATCGTTGGTGTCAGTGGGGGGAATCGTGCCCCATCGTTTGGTGTCAGTGGGGGGAATAGTGCCCCATCGTTGGTGTCAGTGGGGGGAATAGTGCCCCATCGTTGGTGTCAGTGGGGGGAATAGTGCCCCATCGTTGGTGTCAGTGGGGGGAATAGTGCCCCATCGTTGGTGTCAGTGGGGGGAATAGTGCCCCATCGTTGGTGTCAGTGGGAGGAATAGTGCCCCATCCTTGGTGTCAGTGGGAGGAATAGTGCCCCATCATTGATGTCAGTGTGGTGGAGGGGGAAATAGTGCCCCATCTTTGGGGTCAGGGGGGGGAATAGTGCCCCATCGTTGGTGTCGGTGGGGGGAGGAATAGTGCCCCATTCTTGGTGTCAGTGGGGGGAGGAATAGTGCCCCATCGTTGGTGTCAGTGGGGGGGAGGAATAGTGCCCCATCGTTGGTGTCAGTGGGGGGGGAGGAATAGTGCCCCATCATTGGTGTCAGTGCGGGGGGGGAGGAAATAGTGCCCCATCATTGGTGTCAGTGGGAGAAATAGTGCCCCATTGTTGGTATTAGTCACACAAATGATGGGGCACTATTCCTCCCACTGACACCAATGATACTTACCTTGCTGACCCCTGCTCCAGCCTGGGCTCGCTCTCTCACTTACCTGTCAGCTGTCTTCCTTCTCTGGCCGCTCTCTCCTCTTCACTTACTCCGGCAGTTCCCTCGATCTTCTTAGATCTACGCGCGCTGCCGCTCTCGGCTCCTCCCTCCAAGCTCCACCTCCTCGCCGGTGATTGGCCGCCTGTGTGCCTCTCCTGAGCTACAGTTCCGGTGGCCAATCAGCGGCGAGGAGGCGGAGTTGTTGAGGGATCCCGGAGGTGTGGCCAGGTGACAGGGCAGCGTGTCATCCCGCCCACACATCGACTGAGTCAGAGGAGCGGTGTCTCGGTTCCTAAGACCATCGGAAATATGTGTTTTCCGATGGTCTTAGGCGACCCCTGGGAAATGGTCGTTCGACCCCCAAAGGGGTCGCGACCCCCCAGGTTGAGAACCGCTGCTCTAGGCCCTTCATCACCTTTCAGACTTCCTCCTCAGCTGCATGATGAGGATTCTGGCCACACAGCAACCCCTTCCCTAGCTTTGTAATTTTGCTGATTTCCACACTGTCTAGCAGCGTAGTGTCTGGAATTTTGCTTTGCCTGACTTTGTCCATGCAATCTTGCTTTGCTTAGCTTTCCACATGGAATCTTGCCTTTTTCCGTATAGTCCATGGGATCTTGCCTTGTCTAGCCTTGTCCATGGAATTGTGCCTTGTCTCGTATAGTTCATTTAATCTTGCCTTGTCTAACCTTGTCTATGAAATCTTGCTTGTCTTGTATAGTCCATGGAATCTTGCCTTGTCTAGCCTTGTCCATGGAATCTTGCCTTGACTAGTGTAATCTCTGGAATCTTGCCTTGTCTAACCTTGTCCATGGAATCTTGTCTTGTCTAGTGAAATCTTTGGAATCTTGCCTTGCCTAACCTTGTACATAAAATCTTTCCTTGTTTAGTGTAGTCCCTGAAATCTGCCTGGTTCAGTGTAGTCACTGGAATCTTGCCTTACCTAGTCTTGGCCATAGAAGCTTGCCTTGTCTAGCATAGTCCCTGGAATGTTGCCTTTCCTAACCTTGTCCATGGCATTTAGGTCTGTGTCAGGAATCACTACTAGGAATGACGAGAAAGGTGTGGACTGACACAGGGAAACGCAGGTTTTACGTATAGTATAATAATACAGTTTATTATTAGCCACCCAGATATATATATATATATAAACGCACAGTGAACAAACCAACCTACCACCAATCTTAGGAGGTGCAGGAATACAGGCGTAGTCAGGGCTGGAGAGGTGGAACGGTCAGGCCGGCCGTAGGGTTCTGTAATGACCGTTTGGTGGTACCTCTAGTGGTCCCCAGGACAGGATTCCCAGGGCGCGGAGTCTAAGTCCCAGTCTGCTTATTCACCAGGGCCCCTGATGGTGGGGATGGACTTGGAGCAGACAGGAACCAGGTCGCGGCCCCTGAGTACACCTGCTAGTGGTAGAGGGATCCGCCAGAGGTATGTGCAGGTACGGCTGGATCCGTGCAGGATGGATGGATGGCAGAGTAGTTAGCGTGGTCAGACGGGCCAAGTCAGCAACGTGCGGGCAGCAAGGTACCAAAGGAGCAGGCAGAGGATGGTCAAGGTCACAAGCCGGGTTCAGTAACTCACGGGCAGCGCGGTACAGGGGATCAGGAAGAAGGATGGTCAGGCAAGCCAGGGGTTCAACAGGAGACGGTCAGCAGAGGTCAGGATCAAGCCGGGTCAGCAACGAAGCAGGAACACAAGATACCAGGTACAGAGGCTCATGGGAAAACATACACCAAGGCCCAGACCACAGGCCTGGTCATGCCTTAAATACACCTTTCTGCAATCAGCCCCAGGCCTGGCTGATCGCACGTGTGAGCTTCTGGCTGCTGAGAGCACCCGCTGGTCAGCTCTGGTACTGCAGTCCACACGGCAGGTGAGTCCCACCACCAGTGCTGAGTCCATTCCTGAGAGTAGTGAGCTTCTGGCTGCTGAGAGCACCCGCTGGTCAGCTCTGGTACTGCAGCCCACACAGCAGGTGAGTCCCACCACCAGTGCTGAGTCCATTCCTGACAGTCTGTCTAGTGTAGTCATGAATCTTGCCTTGCAGCTTTCTTGCTGCCTCTTAGCTCAACGTGGTGGTGAACTGACTGCTACTGCACCTTTCCCAGATCTGTTGAGCCTATTGGCTCCTCTCATCAGTTATTTGTTGCTACTGCAACTTTTCCAGATCAGTCAAAGTTCTTCTCAGTGGTTGTACAGAGGAAAGGATCATCGCTACTCACAACCAGTCCAGGTGAATAAACAATAAAAAGTGGCCTCATCCTACATGTCTCCACCAAATCACACATCCTGATGCATTTTTGCCTTGGCCAACGGGGTTTAGTCATACGGCGTCAGTGGTTACTTACTGCCACTACACCTTTCTTAGACATTGTCAGTTGTGAGCTAGTGAGCTTTGCTACAGGCTCTCCATGACTTTTTCCTAGATTTACTTGTCAGCTGGGGACTAAGGAGTCTGGCCACCACTCGTCCTTCATCCAACTTTGGGGTTGGATAGTGATGATCTATTTACACATTTAAAGGCCATGGCTCTGGCTCTGAGAGTTCCTGCAACAGAAGCCCTGTATCTTATCCCTAACTTCCAGCCTTGTCTAGAGTAGTCTCTGGAATCTAGCCTTCCTTATTTTTGGAATCTTGCCTTGGCTAGTGTAGTCTCTGGAATCTTGCCTTGGCTAGTGTAGTCTCTGGAATCTTGCCTTGGCTAGTGTAGTCTCTGGAATCTTGCCTTGGCTAGTGTAGTCTCTGGAATCTTGCCTTGTCTAGCCTTGTCTAATCTTGTCCATAAAATCCTGCCTTCTCTAGCGTAGTCTCTGGAATCTTGCCTTGTCTAACCTTGTCCATAGAATCTTGCCTTGTCTAGCGTAGTCTCTGGAATCTTGCCTTGCCTAATCTTGTCCATAGAATCATGCCTTGTCTAGCGTAGTCTCTGGAATCTTGCCTTGCCTAACCTTGTCCATAAAATCTTGCCTTGTTTAGCATAGTCTGAGATCTTGCCTGGTTCAAAGTTCAGCATAGTTCCTGGAATCTTGCCTTACCTAGCCTTGGTGCTAGAATCTTGCCTTGTCTTGCCTTGTCCATAGAATCTTGCCTTGTCTAGTGTAGTCTCTAGTATCATGCCATGCCTTGCCTTGTCCACAGAATTTTGCTACATCCAGTCATTCATTTGTATGTCAAGCCATATGCAGTACCTGTAGCCCCGGGGCATGAGATATTGCCAGGAATGTATGCTAGGCACAAAAATGCCTACAAATTTTCATGAACCCTTAGATGTACTTTAGGGCAAAGTGTACAGTATAATTTTTATTTATTACAGGTACTTATACAGTGCCATCAATTTACACAGTGCTTTACATATTACTGTACATTAACATCAGTCCCTACCCTTCAAGGAGCGTACAATCTAAGGTCCCTAACTCACGTTATATATACACATTGTAATGGACAGCCTGACAGTACCTCTATCAGTCCCCTGATAGAGCCTCCCCAGAGTGCGGAGTCTAAGTACCAGAGCACTTGTTCACTAGGGCCCCTGATGGTGGGGATGGACTTGGAGCGCTCCGCGACCAGGTCACAGCTGCTAGGTATCTCTACCAGAGGTAGAGGTGTGACGGGAGTGACTTTTGGGGGTGGAACCGCTTGGTCAGCTCATGTCCCCCTCATTATGTTTAACCCACCCTGTGCCTGTTAAGGGGTACAGGGTGTGAATGTGAATGCCCCAGTATTTGTATAGTGTGTGTTCCTTTGTCCCTGCCATGCTCCCCCCCCATGGTGCTGTGTCTTCCTGTCCAGCCAAAACTATTATGGATGTACTGTTTGTGTATTGGTGTGGGGGTTGGTCAATGTCCTTTGCCACATGGTTGCATCCCATTGTTCTGTGTCTGGTTGGATGGGGAGGGGTGATGAGGTGTTTCCTGCCTATACTGTAGCCCTTCCCACTGAGAGGGGGGCTGATGATGTATGTCCTGTTCCTGGATGTGTTTCCCCCCGCCTCTGTATAAAAGATGTTGTTTGTGAAAAATAAAGAGTTGTTGGCTTCCTGTTTTAGATGAGTGGGTATTGTCTATTTTCCTGAGGGATTTCAAGGGTGTGGTCCGTGGATGGTGTTTGGACAGGGGAAGCTGCAGTATAACGGAATATACCCAAGTGCGGTCGGGTACCGGTCCCGTTACAAGAGGAATCTGCCAAGGGCTTCAGCGGGTTAAGAGTCTGATGTGAGGGAGCCCAGGGATCCCTGAGGGATGGATGGACGGATGAGCAAAGTCAGTGTCAAACAAGCCGGGTCGGTAACTAGTGGGTCGGTGAGGTACAAGACTATAGGCAAAGGATAGTCGGGTCACACGCAGAGTCAATACCAAAAGATTAGATCTATAAGGGAACATCCAGGAGCAGAGTCAGGCAAGCCAAGGGGTCAGGACAGGAGAAGGCAACAAGGTCAGACAATCCAGATCAGAGTACTCACAACACAGGCAACAGGATACAAAATACCATTTGGCAACAAGCGTCTGTGCAGGGCTGCTTTAAGTAGCCCGCCCTGCACCTGACAGGCGCCGCCTAGGTCCCAGTGCCTGCCTAGTACTGTCAAGACAACGGGTGCGCCTGGGTCCTAGTGCCCTGCTACCCTGCACGTCTTGACAGACGCCTACGCATGTGTAGACCCATATGTCACGATGGTCCCTGACACACATACTAGGGCCAATTTACCTATCAACTTGTCTTTGGAGCATTGGAGGAAGCCCACGCAGGCACAGGGAGAACATGCAAACTCTATGCAGATAGTGCCTTGGGTGTAATTCAAGCCAATAGCCCTAGTGCTGCCAGGTGGAAGTGCTAACCTCTTAGCCACTGGACTGTCCATCAACCCAATAACTTTTCTTTTAGCTTTGGATGTAGCGGGGAAGGATTAGAACCTATGGACTGTCCCATATGACGCTACCAGGTGATGCACAGGGAGGTTGCTGGGGGGAGGGAAACCATCATCAAAATTTTACAAGTAAGACAGACTCACTGACAGGTTCCCGACATATTTTGGTGCAGCGTTCATTGCAACACTTCTGCTGTCCTTTACAGTCTTCATCTCTCTTGCAAGCGGTATCGTTCACCTTTGTACATACGAAAAGCTCGTGGGTATTGGGAATTCCCACATGAGGACACTCTCCACTTCTTTCAGCTGAAAGAAACAAACATAGTTTTGACATGAATACATTGATAGGGTCACAGGCAAGGGTGTCGCTAGTGCTGGGCCCTACAAGGATTCCCCAAGTTCTGACACTGCGCTCGCCCGCCGGAGAAGTTAAGAGTGCGGCTACAGGAGCTGGAAAACTGAACCGGGAAGCGGATGTGAAAATGAGGCTTGTTACGTTCCCAGAGCTGGGACAACAGTACACATGCTACTCTCTCTTTTCCCAGAGGAGATGATGTGTTTACCAAAAGGTGATTTATGATGTGTTGGCTCTAAAAGAGCAATAGATCAGACACAGTAAGCACAGGATCCTGCTGCTTAAAAGAACTAAAGTCTGCAAAACTTACCTCTGCTTCAACAGTCCGATGACCGTGAGGTCCCTCACCGGCATCTTCTCTTTGGCTTCTTCTGGGTGCCGGTCTTTTGGGCATCTTTATTGACTGGCATGACGTAACTCCTGCACATGCGTAAACTGAATTGTGCACTTTAACCACTTCACCACCACCCTAAAGTAGAACTACCGCTACAGGGTATATATACGTGATTTGCGTTTCTGGGTAGGGAGCAGCTACGAATGTCAATCACCGGGACACGACCAGAGATTCCCAGCTGGCACCCGGCGACCACCGAGTAACACTGATAGTGGAGAGACCTATGTGTAAACAACACAAGTCTCTCTTCTGCCGCCAAGAACATGCTGTTGTGTATTTCTCTGCACAGCATGCATACACAGTAAAACACATACAGCACACAGTTAACCCTTTGATCACCCCAAATGTTACAGGTGGTGCACACACCACCTAGTGCATTATCCAAGGTTTATTGTAGGAGTGAAAGAATAATAAAAACATACTCACAGACGAAGCATGTATCTAAAGCATAGAAAAATGACAATGGCCACAACGACAGGCAAGGTGTTCTCACTGTCAGTGCGGTCAAGTGGCTGACGCGTTTCGGGGACAAATCCCTTTCCTCAGAGCTGATGACCAACCTCTGATGCTCATGTTTGATGAACAGAAATAAGAGCCTTGTTAACCCCTTCCTGCCCAGTGTTAGTGCTTTTTATTAGCACTGATCACTGTATTGGTGTCACTGGGGATGTCAGTGACAGTTAGTCAGTTCCCCCCAGTGTCAGAATGCCCGATGCCGCAGTCCCGCTATAAGTCGCTGATCGCTGCCATTACTAGTATGACAAAAATAAAAATTCCAGTACATATACCACCATTTCTGAACACTATAACTCATGTAAACCAGTTAATTTACACATATTGGGATTTATTTTAGCAAAGATATGGAGCAGAATACTTTTTGGCCTAAATTTATGACGAAATTTGATTTTTTAAAATTTTTTTTTTTACTGGACATGTTTAATACCAAGAAGTCAAACATATTGTGTTTTTTTTTTTTTTTTTTTTTTTTTAATTCCAGTATATATGTAAATGCTATAACTTTCATCTAAATTAATTACTTTACATGGATTGGGATTTTTTTTTGCAAAGACATTTAAATTAAAAAATTAAATTTTAACACTTTTTACTGGATATGTTTTATAGCAAAAAGTGAAAAAAAAAATTTTTTTTTTTCAAAATTGTTGGTCTATTTTTGTTTATATAGCAAAAAATAAAAATATGCGGATACCACCGAAAGAAAGCTCTATTTGTTGGAAAAAAGGACATTAATTTCATCTGGGTGCAGCGTTGCATGACCGCGCAATTGAATTGTTAAAGCAACGCAGCACCGTATCGAAAAAAAATGGCCTGGTCAGGAAGGGGGGGGGGTATATCCTCTAGGGGGCAAGTGGTTAAAGTGGACCAAAAGTTTATTTTATTGTAGAAGAGACATTGCAATGAAGAGCTTGCCTGCTCGTAGTTTTATTAACCAGATGCCAACCGGCCCATAGTGAAAATACTGCCGGCTCTCCTGACCAAATCACATACGTGTACATGATTTGGCAATTCTGGGTAGGGTACGCATGCACCTGCCACCCCGGCTGTGCTGTCCAGCACTTAGTAATCAGCGGGTCCCAGTCTATGATTTATGGACGGGACCCGCTGATCGGTTGAGCAAATGACAGAAGAGAGCTCTGTGTTGGCAAACAACACAGAGCTCCGAAGAAAGCGGCAATGTACCATTTTATTATTCCCTGCAAAACAGGGAGTAAAAACCGGCACATTGCTTAGTAAAAGCAGCACACAGGACACCCAGTAAACATTGTTAGGCACACAGTTATCCCTTTGATTGCCTATAAATGTAAAAGTGGTAGTAAACCGCAGGAAAGGGAAAAAAAGGTCTCCTGCAAGATAAAGCCATAATGTGCTAGAATGCATCTGCTCCCCCCTCACCCCCCTTGTGCCTACTGTCCCCTCCGTTGTCACCTCACCCTCCTTCCCCCCCTTGTCAAGTCCTCTCATCCTGCTGCAGACTTTGAAGACAGGTTGTGCAGGATGAGAGGAAAGTGACCCCTGTGGCGAGGATCACACCTCTCCCGGCAATATAGCCAGAGGAGTTGTGACCCCCCATCAAGAGAGTCCGGTGCAGTGTCGCCGACCTGTCTCCGCGCACCCCCCCAGCGGGCTTAACGCGCCCTGCGCCTGCTGGAGACAAAGGCCGCGCTCTCGAGAGCGCAGTCTGAGTCAAGTGGGCGTGCCTTGTTACCCAGCAATGCGGCACTGGGCCGGACATTGCCTGAGGCAACCGGGAGCATCCTGCTCGGACCTTAAGAAGGCCGGAGCGGGACTCTCCATGTGTCTTCTGCCGCTGCTGTACCCAAAGCTGCTGGGAGGTCTGAACTGAGGCCAGACCCCTGCAGCCAACCCCGCTGAACACTCTGCCTAATACCTTTTGGGGTCAGGATTATTACCTGCTGAACGCTCTGCTAATACTCAGGGCTCAGGAACAGTACCCGCTGCCACTCTGCCTAATACCTTTGGGCCAGATGTATTACCCGTTGAACACTCTGCTTAATACTCGGGGCTCAGGAAGAGTACCCGCTGCTACCCTGCCTAATATTGTTAGGCCAGGATTGCCCGTGCTGCTGTGTGCCGAAATACCCGCTGTGTGGATTATCTGCTGTGTACTGAAGAGTGTCGCTTCCTGCTGTCGGCCGCTGTGGGCCAGAAAGTACCCCTGCCAGAACTGTGAGTGTCCTTACCCCTGTTTCCCCTGTCTGGACTGTCCGTGAACTTCCCCCCTTACTTTTCCCTGCCTGGATTACAATTTACCAGAGACTCCAATTTTGCCCTACCTGGGGCCAGAATACAATTATTTGGCCCCTTCCCTGCTCCTCCTCTGCTTGGGGTACTTGGACGCTACCCCCAGACCCAAATTGAGTGCTTGACATAATTCAATAAAGCTTTGAGTGTTTATCATCTTCTCTGTGTGTTGTGTCCTGCCTACGCTCTCGTCACAGCATCGCATACCCAGGGGCGGACTGACAACTCATGGGGCCCCCGGGCAATAGGGGATCATGGAGCCCCTGTGTGCTTGCCCAAACAAAAAAACCTATGAAAAAAGTACCAGGGGCATCTCATGGGGCCCCCTACTGACCCCGGGCCCTCGGGCAGTGCCCGAGTTTTCAAATGGTCAGTCCGCCCCTGCACATACCAACACATTAGGTAAAGCTTACCTTAAAACGAAGCCCTCCTGTGTCGCGCTGTCACCGCTGCAGAGGCGTCCATCTTCACCCAGTCTTCCATCTGGGTTTGTGAGCTCCGTCCGACAGGCTGGGCCGCAATGACATCACTCTTGCGCATGCATGTGCTAATTTCCGCCATGGCATGGCTCTCCCAGTGGACAGCATGCCCCAGGCCACGACACACAGCTCTGAAGGAATGGCATGGGTATGCTGTTCCTCCAGAGCGCATGCGCCAGCTATAGAAAAGAGGCTTTAGAGGTTTCAGAAAAGGAGATATTCATTTTATCTACAGGTCAGCTTTATTATACGCTGATCTGTTGGTAAAATAAAAAAAAATAAAAACGAGTTTACTACCACTTTAACCCCTTCCCAGTCAGTGTCATTAGTACAGTGACAGTGTATAGTATCAGCACTGATCACTGTATTAGTGCCACTGGTGAGGTCATTGTCAGCCAGTTCCCACAAAGTGTAAGTTAGCGTCAGATTTCCCGCCACACTATCACAGTCCCACTTTAAGTCATCAATCACCGCTATTACAAGTATAAAAAATGTATAAAAATTCCTGTATGCATCCAATAGTTTGTAGACTATATAACTTTCATGCAAACCAATCAATATACAGTTATTGGGATTTTTTTCTACCAAAGCCATGTAACAGAATACATTTTATCCTAAAATTTATCAAGAAATTGAATTTTTAAGTTTTTTTTTTTTATAGGATATGTTTTATAGCAGAAACCAAAAAAAATTAGTTTTTTTTTTTCCATTTATATAGGAAAAAAAACCCAGTGGCGATCAAATACCACCAAAGGAAAGCTGTATTTGTGGGAAACAAATTATATACTTTTTATGTGGGTACAGCGTTGCATGACCACGCAATAGCCAATTAAAACAGAGCAGTGCCAAACAGCAAAAAATGGCCTGGTCGTGAAGGGGGTAAAATCTTCCGGAGCTTAAGTGGTTTACTTGGAATTTAGTGCACTTTAATAGATGATGAACTATGTCACTGGTCAGCTGCAGGTTTATTCATGATTTAATTTACGTGCCTGTCATGGATCACAGGCAAAAGACACAGAGCTAGACAGAGCGGCTCTGTGCCTTGTGGTTGTGGTGACAGCCAATGACAGTGATCACAAGTGTAAACACAACCTGTGTTTATATTTGAGAGCCCGCCCCTTACTTCTCTGCCCCTGATCCTGTGATTAACAATGCTCCCACTGACCACCAGTGAAAAGGGGGCACACTGACACCACTGAGTAGCAAGGGAGTACACAAGGGGCTATAATGACCTAAGCCCTGGTTCACACATATGCGATCCTAGATGCATTTTCAAATACACAGATTCACATGACAGGCTAGATATTATGTGTTCCTGCTGAGGTGGTTCACACTGATGCGATCCACACCCATTGTGTAGAAAATGATTCCAAAAAGGGTCCTGTGCGAGTTTGGAGCAGTGTGTTCCAGACTCACAAGCGAAAGAATAGAGTGACATCCGAGGTCGGTGTTCACATAGGATTGCGATTGACAAACGTTTTTGTATTGAAATCAATGGAAGGTGCTTTTGCATTGAAGTCAATGGAAGGCAATTTTGCATTAAAGTCAATGGTAGGTGTTTTTGCATTGAAGTCAATGAAAGGCGATTTTGCATTGAAGTCAATAGAAGGCGATTTTGCATTGAAGTCAATGGAAGGCGATTTTTGTACTGAAGTCAATAGAAGGTGTTTTTGCATTGAAGTCAAAAGAAAACATCTTTGCATTGAAGTCAGTGGAAGGCGATTTTGCATTGAAGTCAATGAAAGGCGATTTTGCATTGAAGTCAATAGAAGGCGATTTTGCATTGAAGTCAATGGAAGGCGATTTTGTACTGAAGTCAATAGAAGGTGTTTTTGCATTGAAGTCAAAAGAAAACATCTTTGCATTGAAGTCAGTGGAAGGCGATTTTGCATTGAAGTCATTAGAAGGTGTCTTTGCATTGAAGTCAGTGGAAGGCGATTTTGCTTTGAAGTCAATGGAAGGTGTTTTTGCTTTGAAGTCAATTGAAGACATCTTTGCATTGAAGTCAGTGGAAGGCGATTTTGCATTGAAGTCAACAGAAGGAGATTTTGTATTGAAATCAAAGCAAAGTGCTTTTGCATTGAAGTCAATGGAAGGCGATTTTGTATTGAAGTCAATAGAAGGTGTTTTTGCATTGAAGTCAATAGAAGACGTCTTTGCATTGAAGTCAGTGGAAGGCGTTTTTGCACTGAAGTCAATGGAAGGCAATTTTGCATTGAAGTCAATGGAAGACGATTTTGCATTGAAGTCAGTGGAAAGTGCTTTTGCATTGAAGTCAATGGAAGGCGATTTTGTATTGAAGTCAATAGAAGGTGTTTTTGCATTGAATTCAATAGAAAACGTCTTTGCATTGAAGTAAGTGGAAGGCAATTTTGCTGAAGTCAATGGAAGGTGTATTTTTTCAATGAGAGTCATTTTTGCATTGAAGTAAATGGAAGGCGATTTTGCATTGAAGTCAATGGAGATGCATAAGCCAAAAATCGCACCTCTGGTAAAATCTCACTCAAACCGCAATCCTATTCACACAGAAACACATGCATAAATCGCAAAGCGATTTTAGTATGCATATGTGCACCTTAGATTGTACGCCCCATGAGGGTTAGGGACTGATGTGAATGCACAAAATATATGTAAAGCGCTGCGTAAATTGACAGCGCTATAGAAGTACCTGAAATAAATAAATGTGTGAACCAGGAACAAAGTGGGCACAATGACCACCAATGACGCAGACACTAACTGCCAATGTAAAGGGGACACACACCCGGATAAAGCAGATGGAAAATTGGCAGTTTTTTTGGCTGTAAAGGATAGGAAGGTTTAGTGTAGTCCCACTGGAAAGAATATTACATTATGAAAACTTTTCAGCTGATACTACCACCTAGTATCAGAACTAATACTCACAGTATAATATATGAGAATGGTGGTTGCACCTTTTTCTCCATAAACAGCATGCTAACATGAACAATGCATAGTAATGAGCATTTCTCCTATTCTATGCTTTAAGACGGTTGGGTTTCATATGCCATCTAACCATCCATTGTGTCTGGTTGCCACTCATTGAATGAGGCACAAAGGTTGGCTGAGGCTGGGAGCTCAGCTCTAGAAGCCAATGTGTCCAATCCCCTCTCCATCACCGAACCACTTACCGAAAGACACTGCTTGAAGCAGGACGATCCCCAGGAGGACGGAGAGGGCCCCAACCGTGGATGTTCTCATGGTTGCTTACTGAAGTAAATATCTGTGTTGTTTCTCCATCTCTGGAATTTATACCAGTCACTCTAATGGGAGGAAAGTGGCAAGGCAGGAATGGGGACTGGTTTGGTTTCTTACTCTGCAATAATTTTTTACACATTTACATAATATGTATAGTTTATTATTCCCAGATGCCACACCCGATCTTTTATAGCACATATTAATTAATTATTTTTTGGTTCTCCGCTTACTCTCCTTCCTGATGTCAAAAATAATTGGTGGATTGGTGTTGGTACATTGGGCAAAATTCTGTTATTACCAAATATGTTCTTTGCATTCCTGGTCTCACCTGTTATTAAATCCAATGATGGCATGATTCATCATGGTGGAGTATGACCTCTCATGGAGTCCAGGTATGGAAGTGTTTTGGAAAGGGTCAGAGATACACTCTACCATGGGAAATACCAGGGTTAACCCCTTCATGCCTAAGGGTAAAACAAATCTAAATGTCTAAGCACAATTTTGCAACGTTGACATGTGATAGTAAAACCGTACATATCACCACAACTACTTTGTGCATCCAGGTGGATTATACCACGTTGTTTTCAGGACAAATTGGGCTTTCATTTGGTGGTAAATGGTAATGGATATCTCCTGTTTTTGTTTTTACTATCAAAGGAAAACTGGCTCACAATAGTAAAAAAAAAACATGTTTTTAAATTTGTTTATTTAGCTGTGTATTTCTTGTTACTACCATGACCTACCACCAATGAACAACCCAAAATAAATTCTACAGCTCTTGACGATCGCAGCGATATCACATATGTGTATGTGATTTGTTGTTTGTACCCGTAGTACAGCCCAGACACAATAGTGCACATTTTGCTTTTGTCTTTTGACAAAGAGACTGCGGACAGCACAGGGATGACCAGAGACTGCGGACAGCACAGGGATGACCAGAGACTGCGGACAGTACAGGGATGACCAGAGACTGCGGACAGCACAGGGATGACCAGAGACTGCGGACAGCACAGGGATGACCAGAGACTGCGGACAGCACAGGGATGACCAGAGACTGCGGACAGTACAGATGACTGCTGACCTTTGGGGAGGTGGGGAGTGGTACCTGAATTTGACAGGTACCCGCTCCCACTTCCGCAGAGTTTTTTTTTTATCTTACCTGTTCCTCGATCCAGCCGTGCGCTGTTTTCCCGGCTTCTGTAATGGCGCTCGGCATGACAGCCGGGTGCCCAGTGCGCATGAGCGAGAAGCACTTGCGCTTTGTGATTGGTCCGGCGGCTTCTTCTGGATCTGTCATGTGTCCCAGGTACCACCTTACCATTCACAAAAAGCACCGCTTCTTGCGCATGTGCACTTGGCACCCAGCTGTCATGCCCAGTGCCCACACTACAGAAGCCGGGAAGACAGCACGCCGCTGGATAGAGGAACAGGTAAGGTCCCGCTGCAGAGCTGAGCTGCCGGCCCGGTATTCTGACATGGCTGCGGTGGAAATACCGGACCGGCCGCTCCATAATCACCTTATAAGACGCACTGACATTTCCCCCCCAGTTTTGGGGAAGAAAAAGTGCGTCTTATGGAGCGAAAAATACGGTAACTTTTTCCTTTTTTTTTTTATAAACATTTTTTTCTCTCTATGCCAGGAGTTAGAGAGATACAATGATTCTCTCTTCCATTCATAGAGAGAGAAAAAACAAGGGGGCCAAGCTGCACAGTGATTTATCACTGTGATAGCCAATCAGAAGCTGTCACAGCGATCATGTGACCTGGAATCGGGAGTCCCGGGTCCTGATGTGGCGCGCTCCCAGCACAAAGACAGGTACACTAATATGGGCCCCCATGGAAAAAAGCCCAGTTCTGTGAGGCCGCATATTTGTGTTATGTCAGCGTCAAGGGCGTTAAAACTGATGTTTGGGTTGTAGGTTAAGTGCTCCCGCTCCAAGCCTTTAGTGTGTATCTGAAGTCAAAACTTTGTGTTTTACATTGGAGTGTGGAAGGGTTAGAGTTTTTCAGATTTTTATTGCTCTATGCCCAATCCCCCTACCCCCCCATTCTGGCTCTGTATATTAACCTCTTCGCGCTGGCCGCACGCAAATGTGCTGCCTCCCGGCGTCTGGGCCTTGACACCGAGCGGCCGCACATTTGCGTGCAATTAAGAAAAACATATGTGCTGAGAGTGTGCGCCCTGCGTGCTCCCAGCACACATGTCTGGTACTCACGGAAAGGTCCCGATCAGGGGTGGACTGACCATTTGGGTACTCGGGCACTTCCCGAGGGCCTGGGGTCAGTAGGGGGCCCCATGAGATGTCCCTGGTACCATTCATAGCCTTTTTTTGGTGTGGTTTGAGTGTGGGCAAGGACACGGGCCTCATGATCCCCTATTGCCCGGGGGCCCCATGAGTTGTCAGTCTGCCCATGGTGCCGATCTCTTTCGATCGGGACCTTTCCTGATCATGTGACCACCATGACAGCAAATTACGGAGGTCACATGACCCTAAAACCCTGCCCCACCTCCCGGCTTCTGAAACCCTTAAAGGGCCGGGGGACGCCGGCGCCAAGGGGTTAACCTTCTTTATTCATCCAGGGGACCGATGTAACTGAGGCAGAAGTTGATGGGAAATCCAAAACTTTCCAGCTGTCATCAGAACTGTAATATAGAGGAAGATGTCCATTGGGAACACTGTTGAGTAGAAAGTGTAGCACCATTCTAGACACACTGTTAGTATATAAGGTCACTGTACCTCTCTTTGGCTCCTCTCTAATCATTGGAACAGCTATCGATTTCTTTGGACTGTCCTGGACTTCTCTGTTTGCAGGTTTGACTGTTTCCCCATTTTCTGGAGACATACAGAACATAGCGGGCTGGATAATCAAATGAACAGTCTGAATATTTATTGTATTTCCAATCCCTGAGATGATCTGACCAGTAGGTGGCTGGAGAGGCACAAATAGTTTGGGTCAATTCAAAAGACTAATAAAATGGTTAACCAAGGGCCTGAACAGCCGGTATAGGAAGAATTAAATTCAAAATCTCCCAATATTAATATTGGCTACCATATGATTGCTGACTCACCCATAAAAAAACATAAGTGAAAAATTGGTGGATGTGGTCACCAAAACTCATGCTCGATGCACAGGGAGAAGAGTTCCCCAAAAAAGGTAGTTTCATGTGGGACTATGCAGCTTTATCAAAGAACTTTATTAGAAAATACAAAACACCCAACCTGACTCCTATCTCTACTATATGGGACGCTACTGAATGATCATCATCTATCCCTTACATTTAACACATGGTCTGTCTTTAGCCTTTCTCGCCCCTCCCCCTAAGTGTGTATGTTGGAGGTTGTATGAGGAGCTGCTAAGGTGACGAGACACGGTTGTATTTTTAGTTTGGTGAAGTTACGGTGGTGGTGTGCTCAGCTTCTGTGTGTATACTTGTACAATTAGTTTGGGGCCTACATCAGCCCTGGTCTTGTCCTGCTGGAGGTGTCCCCAGTCTGTGGGGCTACTGCCCTTTGAGGCAATCCTTCTGGAGTTTGCTGAAGTTCATTAAGGTCCCAGCTGAGGCAGAGATGGGGTACCTGTACCTAATTTCTTCTAGAGCTCAAGATCTGGTTTGAAGAACTCACTGAGCAGTCCCTGGTTAAAGCTTGGAAGTGTGCAGCTTCCGGGGATATTGTGAGTACTGACCCAAGCTTATGATTTAGGGCTGTTCAACTTCTGGGGCACCAGCTGTGGTTTATCCTGAGACTGCCTTATGGTTCTCATCCATGAGACTACAGACTTCTTTGGACCACACTAATGTAGCACCCTAGATAGATACTAGGTTAGGTAAACTTAGTTCTTGGCTCACTGTAATCAGTTGAGCTGCATGTGATTATTTTAGTCTGTTCTGTGTTATTAGCTGCAGGATTAACTGTTTCTCCTTGCTTGTCTGGAAGAGTTCTAGAAGATTGTGGGCTGGGAAAGTGAAGTCAGCAGCTGAATATATATGCAGCTCTGGCCAATCCCTGGGGAGAGTTTCCCTGATGATGGCTGGGAAGGTGGATACATACTCTGAGCCTTGGAACAGATGGGTTCTTGTCCAGAAGCAGAAGTTCCTATCAAGGGAGTCCTGGCTGTCCTGCTGAAGGCCCAGCCTACTCATCAGGATCCCAGCCATGCTGAGAGGGCCCGTTCAGCCACAAACCCTTTCAGGTACTTTTTCTGCTCATTGAGGTCCCAGCTTTGCTAGCTGGGGGCCTATTATGCTAACATTTTCTGGAGCTGACTGAGGGACTTTTGTCTGGAGATATGGTTAGGTATCACAGGAGAAGCATCTGGAAGATATTGGAAGGAGGCATGCAATTATCCAAGGACAGAAGTGAGTACAGACGGGTGTGACCGAGTGCTGATACCATCCCTCTTGTGTGAGTCAGCATTACTCAAAGGTGGACATTGTACTTGGTGTCCTAGTATAGCTCAACCCAATATTTGCTGTAAGGACTGTGCTTATGTTCTTAGGAGGAAAATTAGAGTCCTAAAATTGCTGCTTAAAGTTACTGGAGTATTCCACAGGTACTCTAAACCTGTCCATGTTCCGGTTCTGCAATACAGCATCAGAATAGCCCTAGACTGGTTAATGAGCCAAAGGACTGTCTGTGACTGCATACCTTACTGTGGGTGCAACTATGGGAAAAGAACTTGGGGACCTGAAGAGTGGGCTCCTTCGGGAGTGAGCGCTACACAAACTGCAAACTACCTCATGGTTCCCAGCCACGAGACTACACACTGCTTCAGTCTGCATTTACCTTATAATACCCAGCCATGATAAATAGACAGTGCTAGGGAGGAGTGTTCTCTGTCTATTGTGCTTACGTGTTAAAACCCTTTCCTGTTAAAAGTTTTATAAGCAAATAAACTTTAAAACGACTTTGCAGTTGGTGTCTGCCAGAGACCGGCTAAACAGTGGTGTATTTAGGTTTTGTGCTGCCCTAGGCAAGGCAAAATTCGGATGCGCAGAGAAAGAGAGAGAGAGAGGGAGCAGAGAGAGAAAAGAGAGAGACAGAAGGGCGCAGGGAGAGAGAGAGGGCAGGGAAAGAGAGAGAGTGTCAGGGATCGCGGCGGCAAGTGACTCCGTGCATGCACGGAGCACCGATCCATACGATCCAACGGAATCTGAGACCTGTACGGCGGTGGCCGCGCATGTGCACTCGCGATCGCGACCGCTCGCCCCTGCACCAATAGCAGGGCAGGGTGCACTATTTAAACCTGCCCTGCACTGACATCCATTGCCGTATGATCTTTTCTCCTGTGTTCCTGTGTTGCTAGATTTGTTGCTGACCCTGCCTGAACCTGTCCTCCGCTGACTTCTCCTGCTCTGATCCCCTGGCTAGTCTGACCTCTCTTCTGCACATTCCCATACCTGATCTGAACTCCTGTTGCCGACCCCTGCGAGTGACCTGACTATTCTTCTGCCTGCTGCCTTGTACTACGCTGATCCCACTGTTACTGACCCGGCTCGTTGACCACGCTTACTACTCTGCCATCCATCCATCCCGCTCGGATCCAGTCTTCCACCTCTTCACGTCAGGCTCTCTACCTGCATATACCTCTGGTGGGTCCCTCTAACACGGACGGGGGTACTCAGGGGTCGCAACCTGGTCCTTGTCTGCTCCAAGCCCATCCCCACCATCAGGGGCCCTGGTGAACAAGCAGACTGGGGCTTAGACTCCGCGCCCTGGGGAATCCTGTCCTGTGGACTGCTAGAGGCCCTGCTAGGTGGTTCATAACAGAGAGAAAGAGAGATAGGGAGCAGGGACAGAGAGAGAGATGGAGAAGGGGGCAGGCAGGTAGGGAGAGAGACAGAGAGAGGGCAGGGAAAGAGAGAGAGCAAGAGGAAGCAGAGAGAGAAAAAGAGAGACAGAATAGGGGGCAGGGAGAGAGAGAGAGAGCAGCAAGGACAGGAAAGAGAGAGAGCAAGAGAGATAGGGAGCAGGGACAGAGAGAGAGATGGAGAAGGGGGCAGGTAGGGAGAGAGACAGAGAGAGGGCAGGGAAAGAGGGAGAGCAAGAGGAAGCGGGGAGAGAAAAAGAGAGACAGAGAAGGGGGGGGGAGAGAGAGAGAGAGAGAGAGAGGGGGGAGAGGGGAGAGAGAGAGAGAGCAAGGACAGGAAAGAGAGAGAGCAAGAGAGATAGGGAGCAGGGACAGAGAGAGATAGAGAAGGGGCAGGTAGGGAGAGGGCAGGGAAGAGAGAGAGCAAGAGCGAGAGGAAGCAGGGAGAGAAAAAGAGAGACAGAGAAGGGGGCAGGGAGAGAGAGCAAGGGCAGGGAAAGAGAGAGCACAACGGAGAGAGAGGGAGCAGGGAGAGAAAAAGAGAGACAGAGAAGGGGGCAGGGAGGGGGGGCAGAGAAAGCAAGGGCAGAGAACGAGAGAGAGCAAAAGAGAGATAGGGAGCAGGGGGGGTGAGAGAGATAGAGAAGGGGGGCAGGTAGGGAGAGGGACAGAGAGAGAGCATGAGAGAGAGAGAGGGGGAGAGAGGGGGGGTAGGGAGGGAGAGAGAGAGAGAAGGGTGTGATGATCCTGCCTTGGTTCCTGCCGAGTGTTTGAAATGTAAGGGGTTAATTGACCTCTTCGGCTGCAGCAGCTCGGCTTGTTCTGTCTGAAGCCAGCCGGCGCATGCGCAGTTGCTGCTGCCGCTACCAGATCTAGGGATACAGATTTTTCTGGAAGAAAATGCATTGACACCTACATTGGCCAGCAGCTGCTCTAACACACCGCCGACCATCCCCCTTCCCGGACCTCAGACAGTGAGGTGGGAGCAAGCGCATGTGCCAGCCATGATCATCCACAGGCCCTTCCCATCGCTTCATATGGCCAATCACAAGGCGCCCTTCACTGAGCTCCGGGCAAACAGAGAGCCTCAGGCTACTATGGAGAGCAGCAGTAGGAGTGCAGTGCCAGAGAGACAAACAAAGTTAAGGATGGAGTGACAGTGGATAGCAGACACAGGACTTTATCAGCCCTTCTAGATGTTCTGCCGCAAAATTTTTTGGCGGTGTCCTCATATCCATACCTTTTGGATGGCCATAGTATCCTTCATTCTTTTAGTGAGTACTGTTCAGGTGCTACTGATGGTGGATGTGTATCTTCTGGGGCTGGCGGACCCTCTAGCACATTATAGAGCCTCTAGAACTCTACTTGGGCTAATATTGTTTTATGCCTGGAAAGCTATTGTGCTAAAATGGAAATCCCCAGCTGCCCCTACTCTCAATTTTTGGAAAAGGTCGGTCAATTTAACTTACCATTGTATAAGATAAGGCCACTTATTTATCACGACACTGTCCCAAAAATTATATATAGTGAAGGAAATAAGTATTTGATCCCCTGCTAATTTTGAATGTTTGCCCACTCACAAAGAAATGATCGGTCTAAAAATCGAATGGTAGGTGTATTGTAACACTGAGAGACAGAATAGCAGCAAAAAATTCAAAAGAAATGCATGTCTAACAAATGATGACTGATCTGCATGTTCATGAGGGAAATAAGGATTTGATCCCCTTCACGAAACATGACTTAGTACTTGGTGGCAAATCCCTTGTTGGCAATCACAGAGGTCAGACGTTTCCTATAGTTGGCCACCAGGTTTGCACACATCTCAGGAGGGATTTTGGCCCACTCCTCTTGGGAGATCCTCTCCAAGTCATTAAGGTTTGGTGGCTGATGTTTGGCAACTTGAACTTTCAGCCTCTCTCCACAGATTTTCAATCAGATTAAGGTCTAGAGACTGGCTAATCCACTCCAGGACCTTAATGTGCTTCTTCTTGAACCACTCCTTTGTTGCCTTGGCCGTGTGTTTTTGGGTCGTTGTCATGCTGGAACACCCATCCATGACCCATTTTTAATGCCCTGGCTGAGGAAAGAAGGTTCTCACCCAAGATTTGACGGTATATTGCTCCGTCCATTGTGCCTTTGATGCGGTGCAGTTGTCCTGTCCCCTTAACTTCAGATGGGCCTGGACATGTGCTTTCTTGAGCAGAGGGACCTTGCGGGCACTGCAGGATTTCAATCCTTGTTGGCGTAGTGTGTTACCAATTGTTTTCTTGGTGACTGTGGTCCCAGCTGCCTGGAGATCATTGACAAGATCCTCACATGTAGTTCTGGGAGGATTCCTCACTCTTCTCATGATCATTGATCCTCCACGAGGTAAGATCTTGCGTGGTGCACCAGGTCTAGGGAGACTGACAGTTGTTTTGTGTTTGTTCCATTTGAAAATGATTGCATCAACTGTCGTCTCCTTCTCACCAAGCTGCTTAGCGATAGTTTGGTAGCCCAGTCTAGCTTTGTGTAGGTCTACATTCTTGTCCCTGACATCCTTGGACAGCTCTTTGGTCTTTGCCATGGTCGAGAGTTTGGAATCTGATTGTTTGATTGCTCCTGTGGACAGGTGTCTTTTATACAGGTAACAAAATGAGATTAGCAGCACTCCCTTTAAGAGACTGTGTCTAATCTCAGCTTGTTACCTTTATGAAAGACACCGGGTAGCCATAAATCCTGCTGAATGATAGGGGATCAAATACTTATTTCCCTCTTGAACATGCAAATCAGTGCATAATTTGTTAGAAATGCATTTCTTTTGAATTTTATGTTGCTATTCTGTCTCTCAGTGTTACAATGCACCGAACATTCGATTTTTAGACTGATCATTTCTTTGTGAGTGGGCAAACATACAAAATCAGCAGGGGATCAAATACGCATTTCCTTCACTGTAAGGTGTGGGATATTTGGGTGGACTCTCCATCTACTAATGTGGACCCTGACTCCTCTGCTTGATTTGTGTTGGTTTAATATAGGATCTATGGCAGCCTTTCTCAACCCTTTCAGCACAGAGTAACCCTTGAAATATCTTTCCAGTCTTAGGAAATCCCTGCTAAAAATGACTATATCTACAACTCATGACACATTCGTGTGATGGGCAGTGGAAATAATGCTCTCTACATTTGTGGTCATTGAGAAGACTTATCCCCTTACTGATGGCTACAGTGATCAATGTCGTCAGTTGAAACTTATCTGAGAGGCATAAATTGCTCATTGTTCAAGAAACCCCTAGTCACTTTTGGAGGAGACCAAGGGTTCCATGGAACCCTGGTTGAGAATCCCTGATCTATGGTGACCCTGGAGATTTTACTGACATTATATTACTCTGGCAACTGAGAAGAAGTCTTGGAGAGTGTTTCTATTAGCCTGCTCTTTATCATGTATGACCTTGGGTTGTTTTTTTTTGTAGTTTTAAAATTCTGTGATTGATCCTACATGATGGATGAGCATACCTTTTTAGTTGGTTTGTTGGAGATATACACCTTATCAGGGGTGGACTGACCATTTGGGTATTCGGGCACTGCCCGAGGGCCCAGGGTCAGTAGGGGGCCCCATGAGATGCCGCTGGTACCTTTCATAAGCTTTTTCATGGATGTGTGGTTTGAGTGTGGACGAGGACACAGGGGCCTCATTATCCTCTATTGCCTGGGGGCCCCATGAGTTGTCAGTCCACCCCTGCACCTTATGTGTCTTTAGGATGTGTATCATCTATGTACAGTGCCAAGTCTGGAAATGCCCTGTAGGCTCTGTATTGTATTTGTTCTTTAAAACTGAATAAAAAAAGTTTCTAAAAAGAAAAAAAACTTTAAAAAGACACCCCTTAGACCAGGGGTGGGCAAACTTTTTGACTTGAGGGCCGCAATGGGTTCATATATTTGGACCCGGGGGCCGGACCAAGAGTAGATGAATGATGTGTATGTGTCATCCATAGTAAGTATAGTAATATTCCCCCATAGTAAGCATAGTAATTAATCCCCCATATAGTAATTCATCCCCCATAGTAATTCATCCCCCATATAGTAATTCATCCCCCATATAGTAATTCATCCCCCATATAGTAATTCATCCCCCTTAGTAATTCATCCCCCATATAGTAATTCATCCCCCATAGTAATTCATCCCCCATATAGTAATTCGTCCCCCCTATAGTAATTCGTCCCCCATAGAGTAATTCACCCCCCTATAGTAATTTGTCCCCCATAGTAATTCGTCTCCCATATAGTAATTCGTCCCCCATATAGTAATTCATCCCCCCTATAGTAATTCATCCCCCCTATAGTAATTCATCCCCCATAGTAATTCATCCCCCATATAGTAATTCATCCCCCATAGTAATTCATCCCCCATATAGTAATTCATCCCCCATAGTAATTCGTCTCCCATATAGTAATTCGTCCCCCATATAGTAATTCATCCCCCATATAGTAATTCATCCCCCATATAGTAATTCATCCCCCCTATAGTAATTCATCCCCCATATAGTAATTCATCCCCCATATAGTAATTCATCCCCCATAGTAATTCATCCCCCATATAGTAATTCATCCCCTATAGTAATTCATCCCCCATATAGTAATTCATCCCCCATATAGTAATTCATCCCCCATAGTAATTCGTCTCCCATATAGTAATTCGTCCCCCATATAGTAATTCATCCCCCATAGTAATTCATCCCCCATAGTAATTCATCACCCCTATAGTAATTTATCCCCCATAGTAATTCATCCCCCATATAGTAATTCATCCCCCCTATAGTAATTCATCCCCCATAGTAATTCATTCCCCATATTAATTCATCCCCCATAGTAATTCATTCCCCATATTAATTCATCCCCCATATTAAGTCCCCAAGTCCCCCGTGTCAATTCACTTACCTTTGCTCCGCGCGTTCCTCTCGCCGTGTCCCTCGCCGTTCCGGTGTAGCATGAAAATCTGTCTCCTATGAGGATCTGTCCCCCTCGACGTATCTGCGCATGTGCCAGTTTCAGGCATTAGCAGCCGATCGGCGATCTCCGGCACATGCGCAGATACGTCGAGGGGGACAGATCCTCATAGGAGACAGAGCGGCGTCAGGGCGGACTGTGGGAGGAGCCGAGCTCCGCGGGCCGGATTAAAAGGTTCGCCGGGCCGTATACGGCCCGTGGGCCGTAGTTTGCCCATAGCTGCCTTAGACTATTCAATAAAACAGAGTGAATTCAGTGCTACTGTGTGCCTGACTCTGCACTATTTTGTGAAGGAATCTGTTAAAACGAGCAGCCCCTACGGGGGTAGCACTACATCAGTATCAGTCAATGATCAGACACGGGGTGAAGGGTAATGATGATTAAGACAAATGTTTACAGACCCTTTTTTCTGATTGAGGTATCTCAGGAAAATACCACACTATGTCCACTAGATGGAGTTGATGATCATAGGAAATCAAAATAGAATGGATGATTGTTTGTCAAATTTGTCCAATAGTTTTTTACCCCTGTGTCTTGTGAACAGATAACCCAACACACCAAAATCTTAATATTGAGGGCAGTTCTAGTACTCATAAGGCCAAGCATTGCACCACCATCATGTAACAATTATACCTGTTCCAGATACATACAAATACAGTGTGACTTTATGTTTCCGGGTGTCAAAATAGGCTTCTTTACGGTTTTATGCAATTTCCTCATTGAAGGCAATTTAAATGGCTGAGTCAACTGGCTCCAGGTCACAGAGATGTGATAATTGCCAGAAACAATGATAATTACTGACCAGCTGCTTCTCTTCAAGGCACAAAATAACACACATTTACTTCTTTTTTGTAATGTTTACTTGAAAGTAATTGTTGGTTCAACTTTCTCATTTCTGCAAACTTGATGTTCCCGATATTAATCGTTATTTTAAATACACAAGTCTTTAAGGGATGTGCTTAAAGGAATGCATAGCTGTTAATCCATTAAAACCTCATGAATGAATGAGGCCAAAATGAATGTTCTCAGGTTGAATTCTCTGCAATTCAAATGTGTGAATGCTGAAAATGCCTCATTATGGCCACTAGATGGAGCTGACTGTCATAGGAAAAAAAAAAAAAATTCTTTTGCTTTTAAGGCCCCATGTACACGGGTCACTTCTGAACGATGGAAACTGACTGCTGGAAAATGTAGGTTAAAAAGCCACGTTTATGCACGTTTATGCGCATTTATGTGCATTTGCGTTTAGAAGGCTTTTTTAAAGATAAGCACAGGAGAACCTCCCAAATGCCCAGAATGCACTGAAAAGTGGTAAATTATTAACTATTTCAGACTGTTTCAGAGAAATACCGAGAGTAGAAGCAGAGACAGCAGTATGTGTTGAGAATAGCTTAGGTGTGAGTTACTCATTAACATTTAAGGCCACCTGGCAGGGGGTCTTCATGAGGAATTTGAGGTGTGAATGGTCATTAACATTTCTTTTGTTTTCAAGGGTGGGAGAGGTGTCTGGTGGAGGGAGTCATTAAGGTCACCTGGCAGGGGGTCTTCATGAGGAATTTGCGGTGTGAATGGTCATGAACATTTCTTTTGTTTCCAAGGGTGGGAGAGGTGTCTGGTGAAGGGAGTCATTAAGGTCACCTGGCAGGGGGTCTTCATGAGGAATTTGAGGTGTGAATGGTCATTAACATTTCTTTTGTTTTCAAGGGTGGGAGAGGTGTCTGGTGGAGGGAGTCATTAAGGCAGGGGTTCTTCAGGATGAATTTGAGGTGTGAATTATCATTAACATTATCTTTTCCAAGGGTGGGAGAGGTCAGGAGAGTGAATTGGTCATTACAATGTGTGACAAGCTTGGTAGGAACATCCTGTGTTCAGTGTTTTGTCCATTTGAGTACCTTGAAAATGCTTTTCATGCATTTTTCATGATGAAAAAAAGGCTCTGGACAGCATCGGGAACTGGAAGAGTTAAAAAACAACTTTCAAACGCAAATGCTTATAAACATGTTTAGCCACGTTTAGTTGCATTTACAAGCATTTTGCATTTGAAACGCTGATAAAATCGACTGCTGAACGCAAGTTTTCTGCATTCAAAAAACGACTATAAACTCAAATGCCTGTAAACGACTGTAAACGAAGATGTGTACATGGACATTACAAAACATTAGGGAGAGTTCAGGGGATGCTGAAAAAAATACTAAACTCTCTCTAAACGAGAGTTTATCAGCTGCAGTGTACATGAGCCCTAATGGTAAAGGAAAGATATGGGGTCTTTTTGACCCAGATTTCTCCTTAACGACTTGCCTACCAAACACTTTTACCCCCTTCCTGTCCAGGCCAATTTTCAGCTTTCAGCGCTGTTGCACTTTGAATGACAATTGTGCAGTCATGCAACACTGCACCCATATGAATTTTTTATCATTTTGTTCACACAAATAGAGCTTTCTTTTGGTGTTATTTAATCACCACTGGGTGTTTTATTTTTTGCATTGTAAATAAAAAAAGAGAAAAAAAAAGTTTTCTTTGTTTCTATTAGAAAATTTAGCAAACAGGTAATTTTTTCTCCTTCACTGATGTGCATTTGACAGGCTGCACTGATAGGCAGCACTGCTGGGCACTGATGAGGCAGCAATGATAGGTAGCACTGATGAGGTGGCGCTGAAGAGGCTGCACTGGTGGGCATTGATGAGGAGGCACTGATGATGCACTGATATACAGCAATGATGGGCACTAATAGGTGGCACTTATGGGCAGCACTGCTGGGTGTCACTGACTGGCGGCACTGACTGATAGCATCGACTGGAGCCACTGACAGATGGCACTGATGGGTGGCACTGATAGGCACTAACGGGCAGAACGGGGCAGAACTGATGGGTGACCCTGGGCAGAACTGATGGGTGACACTGCTGGGCGGCATTGCTGGGCACTGCTGGGCGGCACTGATAATCAGTGCCTTGATTATTAGTGCAGATCTCCCCTGTCACATTTGCCAGTTATTGGCAGTACTTTCCTCACGCTTTGACAACGTGAGGAAAGTGCAGCTGATAACCGGCAACTGTATTTACAACTGTATTTACATTGTGATCTGCTGTGTCATTGGACACAGCTGATCACGTGGTAAAAGGCCACTGTGATTGGCCTTTTACTTCATCACGTGATCAGCTTTGTCCGTAGGACACATCGATCACCGACAGCACCGGGTGCGGGCCACTAGGTGCGTGCAGGGGGTGTGTTCTGTGAGGATGTCCATGGACGCCCTCCCAGAACTGGACAACCACGCTGTAGCTGACTTTTGGCTATAGCGTGCTTGGGAAGTGGTTAAAGAGGACCTGACATCCGTATTTCTCTTACTAGGGTTGTTTACATTTCTTGTAATAAGAATAAAAATGATAAAAATAAATAAAAGGGACAGTGTAAAGAAGAAAAGAAATAGGAAGGAAGGAAGGGGTGGCTGTAAGGAAGGAAGGGGTGGGTGGAAGGAAGGGGTGGGTGGAAGGAAGGAAGGGGGGTGGGTGGAAGGGTGGGAGGAAGGAAGGAATGAAGAATGAAGGGGTGGATGGAAGGAAGAGAGGGGTGGGAGGAAGGAAGGTGTGGGTGGAAGGAAAGGAGGGAGGGGTGGGTTGAAGAAATGGAGGGAGGGGTGGGTGAAAGGAAGGAAGGGTGGGTTGAAAGAAGGAAGGGGTGGGGGGGAAGGAAGGAAGGAAGGAAGGAAGGAAGGAAGGAAGGAAGGGAAGGAGTGGAAGGAAGGGAGGGGTGGGTGGAAGGAAGGCAGAAAGAAAGAGAAGGTGGGTGGAAGGAAGGGAAGGAGGGGTGTGTGGAAACAAGGAAGGGAGGGGTGGAAGGAAGGAAGGGAGGGGTGGAAGGAAGGGGTGGGTGGGTGTAAAGCAGGAAGGAAAGGAGGGGTGGGTGGAAGGCAGGAAAGAAGGAAGGGGTGGGTGGGTGTAAGGAAGGGGTGGGTGGAAAACAGGGAAGGAAGGAGAGGTGGGCTGGGTGGAATGAAGGAAGAGAAGGGTGGAAGAAAGGGAGGGAGGGGTGGAAGGAATGAAGGAAAGAAGGGAGATGAGGGTGGAAGGAAGAGAGGGAGGGGTGGGATGAAGGAAGGAAGGGGTGGGTGGATGGAAGGGAGGGGTGGGTGGGTGGGTGGAAGGATGGAAAGAAAGAAAGGTGGGGTGGGTGGAAGGAGCCAAGTTGAAATATTGAGAGCTGCAGGGAAGGTTGGCAACTCTCCTCTGGTGGGGTTCAGACCCCCCTGACTCCCCCTTATCTATGCCCCTGCCCACCGCCACCCCTCCCACACACCCTTATTCTCATCATTGCTCACCCCTACCTTATTTCTACTCACAGGTGAGTTAAAATTTCGAGGGCTGCAGGGATGGTTGGCAACTCTCCTCTGGGGGGTTTCAGCCCCCCCTGACTTCACCATTGGCTCCCGTTGTTGTCAATCACAGCCAGTCAGCCAATGAGGAGAGAGAGGGGGCAAGGCCAAGCAAGTTGCTTGTTGTAGGGGCACTCAAAAGGAGAGAGGGGCCAGGAGAGCTGTGGGGAGATCCGAGGCAGGGGTGGACTGACCATTTGGAAACTTGGACACTGCCCGAGGGCCCGGGGTCAGTAGGGGGCCCCATGAGATGCCACTGGTACCTTTTTCATAGGCTTTTTTGGGTTTGGGCAAGGACACAGGGGCCCCATGATCACCTATTGCCCGGGGGGCCCATGAGTTGTCAGTCCGCCCCTGATCCAAGGAGAGGAGGATCAGGGCTGCTTTTCGCAAAACCACTGTAGATAAGTAGAGCATGTTTTTTTTTTCCCACAAAAAAACCTTAAGTACCGTAGTTTGTCACTGTAGTTTGTCTTTGGGTATCTATTTACTCGCCATAACATCCTCTATCATAGTTTACAAAAAATTGGGGTATATATTGTGTTTGTTTTTTTTTCAATTCACTAAAGTGTATTTTTTCCCCAAAAATTGTGTCTGAAAAACTGCTGCACAAATACTATGTGACATAAAAAATTGCAACAAACGCCATTTCATTCTCTAGGGTCTTTGCTTACAAAATATATTAACTGTTTGGGGGGTCATAAGTCATTTTCTAGCAAAATGACTGATTTAAACTTGTAAACAAAATTTCCCAGAAAATGCTTGGTCTTCAAGTGGCTAAAACGAAGCCTTCCAGCGGCGCACTGTCACCGGCTTCCATCTTTACCCAATCTCCCTTCCAGGTTGAAGGGCTGGGGGCACTGGAATGGCTGAGCCGTGATGTCATCACTCCGGTGTGTGCACACGGGAGTCATGGCCATGGCACAGCTCTCTCAATGGATGGCGTGCTGTACACTAAGAACGCAGTGCGCATTTGCGCCGGTGACATCACCAGCTGCAACTAAAGTAAAAATCTCCTGAATGGTGCATTTTTAGGAGATATTTACTGTACCTACAGGTAAGCCTCATTTTAAAATTTTAAATTACTAACACTTTAACCACTTGCCCTCCAGAGGATTTACCCCCCTTAATGACCACGCCTCTTTTTGCTACTCTGCGCTGCACTAATTCAACTGATAATTAAGCGGTCATGCAATGCTGCACCCCAATGAACTTTACGTCCTTTTTTTCACACAAGTAGAGCTTTCTTTCGGTGGTATTTGATCACCTGTGCGCTTTTTATTTTTCACGCTATTAACAAAAAAAGGCCAAAAATTTTGAAGAAAAACAATATTTTTTACTTTCAGCTATAAAAAAATATATAGTAAACTCAAAGTTGGTTATAAATTTAGGCCAAAATGTATTCTGCTCCATGTTTTTGGTAAAAAAAAATCCCAATAAGTGTATATTGATTGCTTATATTGAGAGTTTTGAGTTAATACACCTGCTATACCCATCATGAGGCATTCATACCATTCCTGTACTGAGTTACCAGGTCTGTACATCTGTTGTGTCCATTTTGAGGGGTTCCCGTCATCCCTGTTCTAAATTCCTGGATTTGCCCCAAGAGGGGGGTTGAAATAAAGTCAAAACCTGGAGATCTCACTACTGGACTCCCCAATTTGGGTTGATAGTCCCCTAAAAAGTTGAGGTTGACCAAGTTCTGCACAGTTGCTTATCACTATCGAGTAGTTCAGAAGTTTGACCCTTTCAATGAGATGATAATGAAGATAAAACACAAATCAATCATAGTATAAAATGGATGACACTTTATTATTCTTATGTGGTCATCTGCAGAGTGAATTCCACCTGGACACCAAGGGCTCAGCATGATGCTGTTCGTTGGTCATTGATGGTCCTGTGATGTGTCCCTCTCCACTGTAGCCTCATTGTTTGGATTCTACAGAATCACATGAAATAATCAAAAGACATAAAAGAGAAGTGTTAGCAACAAATGTGAATGTAATAAACCCTCAACATTTTAGAAGAGTTGTGCATCTTCCAATTTGACAGAGATCTAAAACTGTCAGCTTTAAAGTAGCTACGATACATATAGTATTTAATGTACTCATTCTCCTGTGCTGGTAATAACTGGGTAATGAAATATTTTTGAAGCTCAGGGGTGGGGACTGTACAGAAAAAACTACTTCTCCAGGGTGGGAACTTCCTATTTTTGTTCCTTTCTTACAACAAATTTAGCAACCCGTTAGCTATAATTCACTTTCAGAATTTGAGCTTTCCATTACCTCTTGTAGTGCCAGCAAGATAGGCATCACTGGACCCAGGAAATCAACACTCCTGAGAAGTATTGGTTTCCCAGAGGACATCTGGGGACCATTTCTCAGGATTGGAGTGGTGTTGAGCAGCATGGGTGACAGGAGAGGTGAAAATGTATACTCTTGTTTAACAGGTAGACATTTCCCTGAAAGGTTTACTATAGCAACATGGTCATTTTAGGTAACAACCTAAAGCAGGAAAGTCCCCAAGTAGTGGTTTATTCTGAAGGGACCCTGCCCCTGAGCTTTCTGATTTTTTTCCTGGTGCAGTTTTTACTGATGCTAAGCTCTCGGCAGTGCAGTTTCTCCCATGATTCATGAAGCTGTTGGACTTGGAGATTAAGGACCACTTGTCTGAGGTTGAGTCTTCCATCTCCTGGTGATATTACATCCTCTGGGCATTTCCCATTCTCAACTTGAGAAGCAGTGCAGCATTGTGGTGTGCCTGGTATCTCTATAGATTGATGCATGGCCTGCTATCCAATCCAATGCAATCCAAAATAATGCAGCTATGAATATTAATGATACTGCTGTAGAACTTTTAAGATGTTGCCCAAATTCTTTGGCTATTAAGGACAGATATTTACTTTCTGTACCACTAGGCCAACTATCCTGTACTACACCCACTCCTTCCTCAATTGACTGGACAGCCTTGGGTATCACACTGGCAAAATCAGAACATAGCCACACAAGGCACGCCAGGACTGAGGTCAGAGGGAATGTAAGAGGCACCTTGCCCGCCTTGTCAGTACTCCCACAACTGTAATCTAGAGGTATAATACAAGCTGTCACCAGTAATTTATTTTGATAGTTTATAAACTGACCTTATATCATTTTTTTCATGATGTATTTGAAATGTTTTGACAAATGTAACAAATACACATTTTGCTCATAGTGCTTTCATATGTGTTGTGTTTGCAGTCCATGCAAGGCTTTCCAGTAAAAGTCCAGCACTAGCTTTGAATGTGTTGATTTTTTCTTCAGCTGTGTGTGTTCTCTGATCTCCTGCTAATCTGGTCTATTCAGAGCATAATAACAAACCATCTTTCTAAAAACTCAGATTTTAAAGCAAAATTACCGTGCAGTTTCCCAAATATGTCAAAATTAGCTTAAAATTTAGCATTTGGGGGGAAAATACATTTAGGAAACCTTCCCATGTTCTGCAAAGATCTCTTGATATACTCTCCGGCCACTTTGTTAGATACACCTGTTCAATTGCTTGGTAACACAAATTGCTAATCAGCCAAGCAAATGGCAGCTATTCAATGCATGTGGGAATCTAGAAGTGGTGAAGACAACTTGCTGAAATTCAAATTAGGCAGCAGAATGGGAAGAAATGGGATTTAATTGACTTTGAATGTGGCAAGGTTGGTGCCAGACGGGCTGGTCTGAGTATTCCAAAACTGCTGATCTACTGGGATTTTTACACACAACCATCTCTAGGGTTTACAGAGAATGGGCCAAAAAAACAGAAAATATCAAGTGAGTGGCAGTTGCGTGGATGAAAATGCCTTATTGATGTCAGAGGGAGAATGGGAAGACTGGATCGAGATGATAGAAAGGCAAAAGTAACTCATGTCAATATGGACCAAAATCTCTGAGGAATGTTTCTGACACCTTGTTGAAACTATGCCACAAAGAATGAAGGCAGTTCTGAAGGCAAAAGGGGGACCAAACTGGTATTAGCAAGGTGGACCAAATAAAGTGGCTGATGAGTGTATTTGTACCTCATATATTTTGTTGATATTAAAGATTTTTTTTTTCCATAAAAAAAAAAAATGTAATACAACATTGTATAAATAATATTATAATATTATTTATATAAAGTATTGGGCCAACCCTCAAAATCATGTGATTCAGGTGTTCCAATCCCCTCCACGGTCACAGGTGTATGAAATCAAGCCCCTAGGCATGCAGACTGCTTCTACAAACATTGGTGAAAGAATTGGTCGCTCTCAGGAGCTCAGTGACTCCAAGCGTGGTCCCGTGATAGGTTGTCACCTGTGCAACAAGTCCATCCGTGACATTTCCTGGCTACTAAATATTCCACGCTCAACTGTTAGTGGGATTATAACAAAGTGGAAGCAACTGGGAACAACAGCAACTCAGGCCACGTCACATGACAGAGCGGGGTCAGCGCATGCTGAAGTGCACAGTGCGCAGAAGTCGCCAACTGTCTGCAGAGTCAATAGCTAAAGACCTCCAAACTTGGTGTGGCCTTCAGATTAGCACAACAACAGTGCGTAGAGAGCTTCATGGAATGGGTTTCCATGGCCGAGCAGCTGCATCCAAGCCTTACATCACCAAGTGCAATGCAAAGCGGCGGATGCCATGGTGTAAAGCACGCCGTCACTGGACTCTAGTGGCAGTGGAGACATGTTTTCTGGAGTGACCAATCATGCTTCTCTGTCTGGAAATCTGATGGATGTGTCTGGGTTTGGATTTTGCCAGGAGGCCGGGTCTATTTTGGGTACCTGCTCCCCAAAGGTGCCAATCCATAATGGGGAGCAGGGGACCAGTCTTTAAAGCAGAACTTCCCCTTTTGGGTGGAGCTCCGCTTTACTGATATTTAATGAAAGGTTAGGGCTGTGCTATGTGTCTATGAATTCAGTCTATTGGACATCAGTACAATTGTATATATTTTCCAGTGGCGGGTCTAGTTTTAAAAAAGTGTTTTGGTTGTATTAGTGTTCCTCAATGTCCAACATCATGTTCCCTTTTTATGAGCAAACAAATTTTGTTGTACAAGAACAGGTCCAGGATAGAACAAAGGATCCTCCAGAACCCTCAGGAGTTATTTAACCACTTGAGCTCCTGAGGATTTACCCCCTTAATGACCACGCCTCTTTTTGCTACTCGGCGCTGCACTAATTCAACTGATAATTGCGCGGTCAATGCTGCACCCAAACAAAATTTACGTCCTTTTTTTCACACAAATAGAACTTTCTTTCGGTGTAATTTGATCACCCACGCGCTTTTTATTTTTTTGCGCTATAAACAAAAAAAGGCCAAAAATTTCGAAGAAAAACAATATTTTTTACTTTCAGCTATAAAAAAAATATATAGTAACTCAAAGTTGGTTATAAATTTAGGCCAAAATGTATTCTGCTCCATGTTTTTGGTAAAAAAAATCCCAATAAGTGTATATTGATTGCTTTGTGTGAAAGTTATAGCGTCTACAAACTATGGTATAAATACTGCAATTTACGCCATTTTTCTGCTATACAGCACTGCGCTTGTTTAACGGACAATTGCGCGGTCATGCAATACGGTACATAAATAAAATTTACATATTTTTTTCCCCACAAATTGAGCTTTCTTTCTGTGGTGTTTGATTGCCTGTGCGGTTTTTATTTTTTGCGCTATAAAACAAAAGGCTGACAATTTTGAGGAAAAAAAAACAATATTTTGGACTTTTTGCTATAAAACATGTCCAGTAAAAAAAAAATGCAAAAATCAAATTTAGTCATATATTTCTGCCAAAATGCATTCTGCGACATGTCTTTGCTAAAAAAACCCAATACGTGTAAATTAATTGGTTTACGTGAAAGTTATAGCGTTTAAAAATGGCAGGAAAGATACTGGGATTTTAAATTTTTATTTATACTAATAATGGCGCCGATCAGCGACTTATGGTGGCAATCAGCGACATATGATGGCGACCAGCGACTTATGGTGGGACTGCGGCGGACATTTTGACACTGGGGGGGGAACTGACTTGGGGTCACTGACATCCCCAGTGACACCAATACAGTGATCAGTGAAAAAAACCCACTGAAACTGTACTAATGTCACTGGGGAGGAAGGGGTTAACATTTTTAGAATTTGCTGTGTAAGGGGAGTGTTTTACTAGGGGGCGGGGGTGTATACTGGACGGGGGGAGGGAGGGGGGAGAGCTGATCGGCGAACTGTCACAGAGCAGGCTGTGTGTAAACAATGCAGCCCTGCTCTGTGTTAGTGATCACCGCTCATCGCGGGAAAACGGCCGGTAAAAATCGGCCGTGACCCGACGGAGGAGACCCGCTGCTGACACCCGCGGGACAGGTAGGGCGGGCGCTCGCCTCGCGCGCGCCCCCTACCTGTTTTGAAGGCAGACGTTTTAAAACGTGCTTTTTGCCTACGAGCGCCGCCCTGCCACCGTTTATATGCGGTGGCTGGGCGGCAAGTGGTTAAAGCCCATTAGACCCTTAAAAACTACTGTTCTCCCCCTCCCTCTTTACCTCCCCAAATTACTTAAAATTATATTCTACATTATGGCGAAACTTCAATTAAAAGTCCCAGTTTTTGCTGAAATGTCACATTCGGGAACTGCCAGCTTTGGACATTTCTGTTTATTACTAAAGAGGTTAATAAATGATGGAAATCTCTGGGTCCACTTACCTTCGGGGTCATCACATTTCATCGTACAATGAACATTGCAGCACTTCTTCTTGTCTGGACAGTTGGCGTCCCCTTGGCACTCTTCTTTTACTGAGAAGCACGGTGCGAAGGTTTCATAAAATTTACATTTTCCTTCTTTATCTGTACACAAAGGAAAGGTTTTGATGTTCATCACTTTCCTCCACCAGTGATATATGGGTACATTGTATATAACAGTCAAGTCGTTTGAGATTTGAGCACTTGTGTAGACGATTTCCCTTTTATTTATTCCCTTTAGATGGAACCAAATAATCACCTGAACATGATGTGCTATTAACTTCACTGCATGTAAAACCTCCTGCAACTCATCATAAACTATACGGCCCAAAGCTTGAGGATACCTGACCATCACACCTATATTCTGGTTATCACTCATCCTAAATATTAAGACTCCCTCCTCATTGGCCTACTTCTACACAGACTATCCCCCCTTCAGTCTATGATGAATGCTGCTACCAGACTCATCCACCTTACCAACTGCTCAGTGTACTCCACCCCTCTCTACCAATCCCTCCACTGGCTTCCATCCAGTGTGTAGGCATGTGCAGTCTCTTTATCCTCCTGCAGGTGGCGCTCAAACCACAGCAGCATTTGCAGAGGGAGAGGAAGTCAGGAGGAATTTACTCTTCTATGGTTTCTTGGGTCACTGGGAAGAGATCTGGTTGGATGTTGCTGTCTCATGTGACTCTGAAGACCATCTTGAGTCTATTTAAAGTGATACTGAACCCACAGCAATAAAATCAGTCTGTATATGCAGTAAAGCATGCTTGTTATCAGGGGTGGACTGACAACTCATAGGGCCCCCAGGCAATAAGGGATCATGGGGCCCCTATGTCCTTGCCCAAACTCAAAAAAGCCTATGAAAAAGGTACCAGGGGAATCTCATGGGGCCCCCTACTGACTCCGGGTTCTCGGGCAGTGCCCAAGTATCCAAATGGTCAGTCCGCCTCTGCTTGTTATACTCACTGTGGAACCTAAGGGGTTAATCCTCTGCATTGTGTAAAAAGGCCGTTTGATCCTGACTTCTCTGTTCCTCCCCTTTTTCAAGCGACCTGCACTTATCTCCAAACTGAACCATAGGCATGCACATGCTCAGTTTGGTGTGTATTGCTAGAGAGGTTTTTTTTTTTTTCCTTGGGGAGAGTGCATGTGATAAGCACAAGGCCAATCAGTGCTGTCCAAACAGAGGACAGGGGTTTTGCATCCTCCTAGAGCAGAAAGAAAACTCCTCCTACAAGCTTTAGCTAGTGCTTTGCTGGACACTGATAGAATCCACAAGACTGCTCTATACTGCTGATGAGAAAAGCTATTTAGCAGTTTTCTATTTACTAACATTGCATTTCCATGTTCTGTGTACTGTGGGAGACCAGATATAGTGAATGCAGGGTCCGGGGAGACCGGATATAGTGAATGCAGGGTCCGGGGAGACCGGATATAGTGAATGCAGGGTCCGGGGAGACCGGATATAGTGAATGCGGGGTCCAGGGAGACCCAGGATATAGTGAATGCAGGGTCCGGAATGCAGGGCGAGAATGGATACAGTAAATGCAGGGTCCGGGGAGACCAGATATAGTGAATGCAGGGTCCGAAGAGACCGGATATAGTGAATGCAGGGTCCGGGGAGACCAGATATAGTGAATGCAGGGTCCGGGGAGACCGGATATAGTGAATGCAGGGTCCGGGGACAGTGGATATAGTGAATGCAGGGTCCGGGGAGACCAGATATAGTGAATGCAGGGTCCGGGGAGACCGGATATAGTGAAGCGGATATAGCAGGGTCCTGGGAGACCAGATATAGTGAATGCAGGGTCCTGGGTTTAGTAACCCTGGAGAGCATTTTGTGAGTGGTCAGTGTAGGGACAGGTTACTATTATGAGCCTTGCTTAACCACTTGCCCTCCAGAGGATTTACCCCCCTTCCTGACCAGGCCGTACGGCACTGTGTTACTTTAACTGACAATTGCGCGGTCATGCAATGCTGTACCCAAATTAAATTTATGTCCTTTTTTTCCCACGAATAGAGCTTTTTTTTGGTGGTATTTGATCACCTCTGCTGCTTTTATTTTTTGCGCTATAAGCAAAAAAAGACCGACAATTATGAAAAAAATATATATTTTTCACTTTTTGCTCTATAAAACATATCCACTAAAAAAATTTTTTAAATAAAATTTTGTCAAAATGTCGGCCAAAATGTATTCTGCTCCATGTCTTGGCAGAAAAAATCCCAATACGTGTAAATTAATTGGTTTATGTGAAAGTTATAGTGTTTACATATATACTGGAATTATTTTTTTTTTTTACTAGTAATGGCAACGATCAGCGACATATAGCGGGACTGCGGTTGGCATTCTGACACTTGGGGGGAACTGACTTGGTGTCACTGACATCCCCAGTGACACCAATACAGTGATCAGTGCTAATAAAAAGCACTGACACTGTACTAATGACACTGGGCAGGAAGGGGTTAACATGTGGGGTGATCAAAGGGTTAACTGGGTTAACTGTGTGGGTGTGTGTGTGTTTTTTAAGTGTGGGCAGTGTGAGAGCCATACAAAGCAGTATGCAGGAGCTGACATGGGAGAGATCTGTATTGTTTACATACAGGTCTCCCCCCTGTCAGAAATCCTCGGAGATCACTGGGTGGGGTGGGGAATCAGACCGGGACCTGGTGATTGACAGCCGAAGCCGCAAATGGCAAAATCATGTATGTGTAGATATACAGTATATATATATGTGATTTTGCACACCCGTGCCGCCCTGTAGCAGTATTTCTGCTATATGGCGGCGCGGAAGTGGTTAATCTAACATTACTAACATATATGAATGTGTTGGATTGTAATAGAATCATTGAGTTGTTATATTTCTACTTGTTCTAAATTGGGAAAAACAGACTTTTCTAGTCTATGTGACTATATACTGTATATATATATTGTTTTCTGTACAGTCTAGCAACCTGTGGTAGTAATTAGACATGAATTGACTAGCTTTCCTCCCCCATCTCTGTTTGTGACAAGGATAAAATTTCACTATGACGTGTGCAAGAATCTATTTCATATAAGTTAAGTATACTGTAATATTTCTTAATTAGGATATTTATATAAGAGATAACTTTACATTAATTAATTGACATATCAACTTTAAAGGAATGTCAGCTTAGTTCTGACTAGGGGCCTCTTCTCCAAGAGGGTTTTGAATGACTTGATTTTCATATGTGCAGAGAACTACTATACCCCATCTCTGTGAGGGAAGGGGGCATGGAGAGTCTTGAAGCTGCTTGAATCAGCAGAACAAAGAACTTTTAGGCAGGCTTATGTGAGACTACGAGTGGGGCAGACATGTCCACAGCTACACACATGAATATACTCACAAGTTTTATCTCAAGAATATAACTGCATTTTTTTACATTATATTACTTTCTGTATTATAATATTTTACTTGTAATTTTCTGCAATTATATTATTAAATCCATTCTGAGTTTTTACATAAAAGCTGGAAGGACTTTCTATTTTGCACTTCTCACCAATATATGTTTTCAGAATATCGAGATAATTTGATATTTAACAGTCACCTGTCTGTCGGGGTAAGTGAGTAATGGTAGGTAAGGGTTCCAGGTGAGTAGGGATAGGACAAGGACACAGTATCCTCTCAAAAATCCTCCCCAATTGGGCATGAAATCACCAGGACGCATTCCACCTTATTTACAACTTACTCATTACGGATTATTGCTGCCGAACCATGCTGCACCCACCAAGTGTCCTCCACCTATCTCTACCAATCCATCTACTGGCCTCCACTCAATGTCCTCCATGCATCTCTACCAATTCATCCACTAACTTCTGTTTAGTGTCCTCCACCCCTCTCTACCGATACTTTTGCTGGCTTCTGTGTTCTCCATCCCCTCTCAGTGTTCTGTTCATGTTCTCCATCCCTCTCTACCGATACTTTTGCTGGCTTCTGTTCAGTGTTCTCCATCCCTCTCTACCAATCCTTCCACCTCCACTGGTTTCTGCTGATTGTCTTTCATCTCTCTCTGCCAATCCCTTCACTGGCTTCCACCCAGTGTCCTCCACCCTCTCTGCCTTTCCTTCCACGTAGCTGGAGCAGCGGCTGAGGCTAGCACCACTATCCTTACTGGGGAGGTTGATGCAGTGTCTGTCCTTTCTCTTTCATTGTTCTGCCTGGAGCTACATTACCTACAGATACATTGAAATAGGAAAAAATGGTTGGATTTTTTTAAAAAAGGGATTGGATTCTACTGAAGATTTAATCATGGTAGTATCAATCCCTTGACGGTATGCTTTTCTCCTTCCTGGCCTGCCAGGCTGCATGATAAGGGTCTGATAAAAATTTTGGTGGGACTCCATTTGTTTTTTTGTTTTTTATGTGAGGTTCATCCCTAAAATCCATAACAAACAGTAAGGATCTGGTGTGAAATTTGGGGGGTACCCAACACCTTTTTTAATATTTTTAAAGGGCTCCACATAAGATCCGTATCAGACCTAAGGGGCAGTTATGAAATTTGAGGAGTCACAACATTTTTTGATGGGATTGCTCTTAAAATACGGACCTCCAACCTCTGTCCAATGCCCTCCACCGACCTTCACTCATTGTCCTTCACCCCTTCCTACCTCCACTGGTTTTTGGGTTGCCCAACAAATGAAATAAAAAAATAACAAGCACATTCAAAGCCATCATGACTCTCCCCTGTCCTCTCGAAATATCACCTAAACCATCCTCTCTGCTCCTCCCAAGACCTCCTGTTCTCTAACTCCCTCATCTCCCATTGTATTGTAACTGCTCTGTCACCCTTTATATTGTAAAGGGCTGCACACACTATTGGCTCTATATAAATCCTGAATAATAATTATAATAATAATAGTAATAATATATTTGAATTTGTTGGTACCTGGCAGGGGCTTTTGGCAACTGTTTCCACATATTTTGCAGCATTTCTGATCCTGAACACAATCCTCATCACGTTTACATGGATTGGTATTAGATGCACATCCTTTTTTTCCCCTTTGGGCAGCTTCCACTTTTTGCTGTAAAGAAGACAGAAATGGGCAGTCAGTGACATTCTCTGGCTGAACATGTTACTATCTGAATGCAGTAGGGATTGTATGAGGACACAAATAGGACATCTGCAATTGTGGAAAGAGGTTCCGCTGCTCATACACACCGATCCTTTAAGTTTTTATGTGGAAGTCTATATACCATCCGAAAACAGGAAGAGGTTGTAGGAAACGGTTGAACAAATCAAATTAAGCAGTCTGCAGAGTCTACCTTAAGCTGGCCATACATGTGGCAACTTTCAGTAAGCTTTTCCACCATTTTTGATTGGCTGGCAATCAAACATATGATCAGAAGAGGTTATCTAAAACCAACCACCCTACCACCCTTAAGTTTGATCCATCAATACAAACATCTTCAACACAAGTTATTAATAATTCTATTAAAAACAAGAAAAATTTAATTGTAATTTTGTGATTGTAATTTTGTTAAAAATGGTAGTATCAATCCCTTGTGGGCACACTTGTTCCTTTCCTGGCCTGCCAGGCTTCATGATAATGGTCTGGTAAGGATTTTGGTTGGGCCCCATGCTTTTTTTCTGGGTTTTATATGGGGTTCCTCCCTAAAATCCATACCAGACAGGAGGGGTAAGGGATTGAATTTTGGGGGTACCCCACGCCATTTTTAAAATGTTTTCATGGGATGCCCCTTAAAATCCATATCAGACCTGAAGAGTCATTTTTTTAGGGTTCCACTTAAGATCCCTATCAGACTTAAGGGTTCGTTATGAAATTTGGAGGGACCCCACACCATTTTTTTTATGGGATTCCACTTAAAATTTATACCAGACCTGAAGGGCCTAGTATTCAATTTAGGGACCTCATGGCATTTTTTTTCTTGCTTTTTTAATAGGTTTCAAACTCTTTGAAAACAATGATATCTCAGTCATCACTATGACCAAGATATCACCCCCCCATCCAAGGACATGCATTTAAAATATTTGCATATTTTTAACAATCATTAAAAGAGCTTTAAAACAGGCCATGACTGACCTCTGTAGCTGCTTGTACTGTGAAGCTTGTACTTCTTAAAAACCTTCACAGATTAAAACACAGACTCTAAGCCCTGAATCACAGGAGTCTCCTGTGTTTGTTTAATTAAATGCAGGACAAAATGATCCAGGAACAGTGGGAAGTACAAACAAACTTATATTTCCCAAATCACTTTCTTCTCCATTTAACCCTTTCATGGCCAACCCTGGCTTCCCTTTAACAGGGTCTTTACAAACAGCAGTCAATCACATGACCACTGTGAGGTCCCCCAGGAAATCCATTCCAGACTCTTGTGTTCAGACTGAACCTTGAGCTCATCCCTAGTCACAATAGTCAAATTGCTCAACAGTGGGGCAACTTCTTGGTATGTGGTTAGGAGCACCTAGTGCAAACTTTTCATTTAAATTGTTTATTTCCTGCAGTAGCTTCTCCAAGCAGTGGGCAGGCTCTTGCATAGTCTGGATGAAAAAAGACAAAAATCAATCAGTTCAACCATTGAAAAAAAAAATATATAATCATATACCCACAGTTGATCCAGAGGAAGGCAAAAAACCCCCAGCAAAGCACGATCCAATTTGCTCCTGCAGGGAAAAATATTCCTTCCTGATCCCCTGAGAAGCAATCGGATATTCTCTGGATCAACTTTACCTATAAATGTTATATCCAGTTATATTCTGTGTATCTAAGAAAGAATCCAGGACTTTTTTTAAGCAATCCACTGAGCTGGCCAGAACCAACTCTTGAGGGAGTCTATTCCACATTTTCACAGCTCTCACTGTGAAGAAACCTTTCCGTGTTTGGAGATTAAATTTCTTTTCCTCCAGATGTAAAGTGTGCCCCCTTGTCCTCTGATGACCTCAGGTGAATTGCTCTACACCGAGTTCACTATATGAACCACTTTTATTTGTTTATTTGTTAGGAACGTGCACATTCCCAAAGTGTTTCGAGCTTGATCCAATTGGATGGTCACATTACCGAAAGGACGCGCTAGCCAAAATCCACACTCAATTCATTTCATCCCGATAATATATATATATCTTTGTTCAAGACCTGAAGGAGGGGGAGCCCTTTGCCCCTGAAATGCTTTGACTGTATCTGGTGTTCCTAACAAATATAAATTAAAATAAATTTCAAAACAGATGAAAGTTTGTACTAACTGCCCCATACACACATACCTAGAACTCAACAAATAAAGCTCAGAGGTTGGCCAAGGCTGGGGAGCACATTTCTAAAGAAAATGTACCAATCTCCTCTCCATCACTGAACTACTTACTTGCCAATGCTACCTGCACCAGGATGATCCCCAGGAAGACGGAGAGGAGTCCAACTGTGGATGGTCTCATGGCTGCTAACCAGAGTGAATATCTGTGTTGTAGATCCATCACTTGAATTTATATCAGAAACTCTGAAGGGAAGAAAGTGGTAGGACAGGAATGAGAACCGGTTTTGTTTCTCAATACTCTGCAATATTCTTCTATAGGGAGTAGGGCATTTGCTATTACATAATATTAATAGTTTCCAATAAGCAGCAGTCACATCAGCTCTTTTATATCACGCATCATGACTGTCCTTGCTCAGGCCAAAAATAATTGGCAGGTTGGTGTTGGTACATTGGGTGGAAATACTTTTATTACTACACACATTCACCGCATTCCTGGTCTCACCCATGATTAAATCTAAAGATGGCATCACTCAGTCCTGGAACAAGGTCCTGCTGTACCCAAGATGAAGATGCCAAAATCTATACTTGGGATTATGAAATATCTCATCCAAAGTGACATTTTATTCTGTGATTTGTACCTTTCTATAATCATATTTGTCTCTGGAACAATTTTTTTAATGCAGTTTGGCAAAACAAACAAATGCAATCTTATTGGAGTTTACAGATAACCAGTGAAAGAAATTAAAAGAAAGCAAAAAAAAAAAAAAAAATAATATATATATATATATATATATATAAATTTACATAGAAACATGATGGTATGTGTCAGCACCTGTGGTAGTGAGCCCTTGTAGATAGTCAACTTGGGGTTCCCCAGGTCGTGGAGTCTAAGCCCCAGCCTGCTTCTTCATCAAAGCCCCCAATGGTATGGATGGACTTGCAGCAAGCTGGAACCAGGTTGCAGCCCCCAGGTATGCCCAGCTGAGGATGAGAAGACCGCTCGCAGGAGCAGAGTATAATGGGGAGAGACAAACGGAAATCCAATAGACTAGCCGAGTTCTGGAAGGGCAGAAAACTAGCACAGTCAAGAGAACGAAGTCGGGGTCGGTACACGAGTAGTCAATGCAGGATACAGGAGATAGCAACACACAGGAGCTCAGAAAACTAGGAAGTTGCTCAGGCAAAGTGGCCTAGACTGAGCATGTCTTGTATAGACAAACAAACAAGGAGGTGGGCCAGGAAGTTATGGAAGGGAAGGAAATAAAACCCAGAGAACAGCAGACGAAGCCCATAGGTGAGCACAGACAAACCACACATGTGAAAGGGATCAGGAACAGCACTGCAGCAAGGAGGTGAGAATACACAAACAGGAAACTGCAGGCTAACTTGTGTCAGTACGTGGTGCTATGTTCAAGTCAAAGAGGGACTTTTAATTTTACAGGTATAAAAAAGGATGCTAGTGTGGTGGTTCTACACGCAGTAGTGAGCGTCAAGTATGTCCTATTACTGATACCATGTCTCAGGCCAGTCCGGAGACCATTAATCAAGATGACAGACAAGTGTTAGTGCGTGCATGGAACAGCGTGTGGTGATGAAGTGTCTTGTGAACGAAAGCCATAAAACCAGCAGATATCTACAGAAGACTTCAAGCACAGTACGGTGATGACACACTCAGCTGCATAAGACATTTGAATGGTGTAAACATTTCAAAGATGGCCGTATGTCCATCAGCGAGGATCCCAGACATGGTGGTTCTCAGCCCACAGCGGTCATTCCTGAGAACATTCAGCGTGTGGAACGCCTGATCCTGGATCATCGATACATAACCTGTCATGAAATTGCACAAGAAACAAATCTTTCTGTGGGAACAGTGAACACAATCATTTATGAACGTTTGCATTTTTGACAAGTTAGCACACGCTGGGTACCAATACAGCTTTTTCGTTTTTGACTGGCACAGAAGAGTTGAAGTCTGTTGAAGGGGCGTCTTGTCAGGGAAGGCCAGGATTTGATCATTAACCTCCTCCTGCCTGCCATATAAGGTAATGATGGGTGCAAGGTGGTTCTCTCATTCTGGGAGGACATCATATGACGTCCTCCCACTCTAACCGCACATGCGTGCCAATCGGTGGTGCGCTGTATCCCTCGGACACAGCGGATCACTGATCAATGGAAAGAGCTGATGACATCGGCTCTGTCATGTGATCAGCTGTGTCCAATCACAGCTGATCGCATGTAAATAAGGATATGCCAGTTATCGGCATTCCTCTCCTCACTAGCTGTCACGCTGACAGCTCATGAGGAGTGGAGAGCCAGTAATCGGCATTCTTTGGAGGGGACATCTACACTGATCATCAGGGCACTGATGATCAGTGTGTCCTGATGATCAGTGTAGCCCCATCAGTGCCACCTGTCACTGTCCATCAATGCCACCTGTCAGTGCCCATCAGTGCACATCAATGCCACGTATCAGTGCCCATTTAAGCTGCCTTTCAGTGCCACCTATTAGTGCCAGTCAGTGCCTCCTATTAGTGCCAGTCAGTGCCATATATTAGTGCCACCAATCAGTGCCAGTCATTGTTGCCTATCAGTGCACATCAGTGCCGCCTATCAGTGCACATCAGTGCCACCTATCAGTTCCAGTCAGTCAGTGCAACCATCAGTGCCAGTCAGTGCCACATAACAGTGCCAGTCAGTGCTGCCTATCAGTGCCAGTCAGTGCCACCTATCAGTGCTGCGTTTCGGTGCCCATCAGTGACTCCTGTCAATGCCCATCAGTGGCACCTACCAGTGCCTCCTCATCAGTGCCCATCAGTGCAGCCTATCAGTGCCCATCAGTGCAGCTTCATTAGCACACATCAGTGAAAGACAGTGCCACCTAACAGTGCCACCTATCAGTGCTGCCAATCAGTGCCGCCTATCAGTGCCACTCAGTGTTGCCTATCAGTGCCACCTAACAGTGCCAGACAGTGCCACCTAACAGTGCTAATCAGTGCAGCCTATCAGTGGCCATCACTGCAGCTTCATTAGCACACATCAGCGAAAGACAGTGCCACATATCAGTGCTGCCAATCAGTGCCACCTATCAGTGCAATCATCAGTGCCGCCTATAAGTGCCACCTAACAGTGCCAGTCAGTGCTGCCTATCCTTTATCCTTTAAATTGCATTAGGTGTTATTATTTGACAGGATTAATTTAACCACTTGCCCTCCAAAGAATTTGCCCCCCTTCTGACCAGGCCATTTTTTGCAATACGGCGCTGCGTTACTTTAACTGATAATTGCACGGTCATGCAACGCTGCACCTAATTGAAATTTGCATCCTTTTTTTCCCCACAAATAGAAAATAGAGATTCTTTTGGTGGTATTTGATCCCCTGTGCATTTTTATTTTTTTGTGCAATAATCAACAAAAAGACCGACAATTTTGAAAAAAAAAAAAATCAATATTTCTTGCTATGAAACATACACAGTAAAAAAATTTTAAAACATCAAATTTTGTAAATTTAGGCAAAAAATTATTCTGCTCCATGTCTTTGCTAAAAAATCCCAATCTGGGTAAATTAATTGGTTTACGTGAAAGTTATAACATTTACAAATGGCGGTATATATACTAGAATTTTTTTTTTCTTACTGGTAATGGCCATGACCAGTGACTTATAGCGGGACTGTGGCTGGCATTCTGACACTGGTGGAAAAATGACTTGGTGTCACTGACATCCCCAGTGACACCAATACAGTGATCAGTGCTAATAAAAAAGCACTGACACTGTACACACAGGGCAGGAAGGGGTTACTATCTGGGGTGATCAAAGGGTTAACTGTGTGCTGTCTGTGTTTTTACTATGCAGACTATGTGTGTGTTTCACTATAAGCACACTGCTTTGTATGGCTCTGCTATGCAGAGCCATACAAAGCAGTGTGCAAGAGCTAACAGGGGAGAGATCTGTATTGGGACCCGATGATTGACAGCCGAGGCTGTGAATGGTGGCGTAACAGCGAGTGTGTGCCTGATACCTGGAACTGCAAAATCATACATATATATATATATATATATATATATACAGTGGGGATCGAAAGTTTGGGCACCCCAGCTAAAAATTTGTATTAATGTGCATAAAGAAGCCAAGGAAAGATGGAAAAATCTCCAAAAGGCATCAAATTACAGATTAGTCATTCTTATAATTTGTCAACAAAAGTTAGATTTTATTTCCATCATTTACACTTTCAAAATAACAGAAAACAAAAAAATGGCGTCTGCAAAAGTTTGGGTACCCCGCAGAGTTAATATCTTGTACTGCCCCCTTTGGCAAGTATCACAGCTTGTAAACACTTTTTGTAGCCAGCCAAGAGTCTTTCAATTCTTGTTTGAGGTATCTTTGCCCATTCTTCCTTACAAAAGTCTTCCAGTTCTTTGAGATTTCTGGGCTGTCTGTCACGCACTGCTCTTTTAAGGTCTATCCACAGATTTTCAATTATGTTGAGGTCAGGAGATTGTGAAGGCCATGGCAAAACCTTCAGTTTACGCCTCTTGATGTAATCCCCCCGTGGATTTCGAGGTGTGTTTAGGATCATTATCCATTTGTAGAAGCCATCCTCTCTTTAACTTCAGCTTTTTCACAGATGGCATCAAGTTACCATCCAAAATTTGCTGAAATTTTATTGAATCCATTTTTCCTTCTACTCGTGAGATGTTCCCTGTGCCACTGGCTGCAACACAACCCCAAAGCATGATTGATCCAACCCCATGCTTAACAGTTGGACAGAGGTTCTTTTCATTAAATTCTGTGCCCCTTCTTCTCCAAACGTACCTTTGCTCATTCCGGCCAAAAAGTTCAATTTTAACCTCATCGGTCCACAGAACTTGTTTCCAAAATGCATCAGGCTTGTCTATATGTTCATTTGCAAAGTTCAAACGATGATTTTTGTGGTGAGGACGTAGAAGAGGTTTTCTTCTGATGACTCTTCCATGAAGACCATATTTGTACAAGTATCTCTTTATAGTGGAATAGTGACCACAACTCCAGTGTCTGCCAGATCTTTCTGGAAGGATCGTGCAGTCAAACGTGGGTTTTGAATTGTTTTTCTCACAATCCTGCGAGCTGTTCTGTCTGATATTTTTCTTGGTCTTCCAGATCTTGCTTTAACTTCCACTGTTCCTGATGACTGCCATTTCTTAATTACATTCCGAACAGAGGATATTGACATCTGAAAACACTTTGCAATCTTCTTATAGCCTTCTCCAGCTTTGTGAGCGTCAACTATTTTCAGTTTCAGTTTTCTAGATAACTGCTTAGAAGAACCCATGGTGCTGATTGTTGGGGCAAGGTCAGATGAGTCTGGGCATTTAAAACCTTTGAGATTGATATCACCTGGTCTTCCCAGACGATGATTGAGAACAATCCATGACACTGGCAGGTCTCAGCTTGGCAAAGGGGGCAGTGCATGCTATAAATTCTGCAGGGTGCCCAAACTTTTGCAGACGCCATTTTTTTTGTTTTCTGTTATTTTGAAAGTGTAAATGATGGAAATAAAATCTAACTTTTGTTGACATATTATAAGAATGTCTAATCTGTAATTTGATGCCTTTTGGAGATTTTTCCATCTTTCCTTGGCTTCTTTATGCACATTAATACAAATTTTTAGCTGGGGTGCCCAAACTTTCGATCCCCGCTGTATATATATATATATATATATGTGATTTTGCACACCTGTGCCACCATGTAGCAGTATTTCTGCTATAGGGCAGCACCGAAGCAGTTAATCAAAAATGTCAATTGTATAATTATTATTATTTCATGAAGTGAATACTTGCTTACTTGGATAATTTTGGTTTTATATTTTATTTCCATATACATACAGTATATATTTTATCTGTATTAATGGGTTTTAACAATTGATACATATTGGTATGTATTATGGATATTATGTTTTCAACATTTTAAAGATTTATTTTGAGTTCATATATTACAATGTCTGTATACTACAGAAAGTATTAGGTAATTAGGAAGTCTCAATACAAATGACCTCAACAAATGTCTGTAAGATGTACAGTTGTGTTCAAAATAATATCCGTCAGACATCACTAACCGGATCAATCACTGTTTTTGGTAGAAATGATATTTCTACATGGCAAATAATTTCCTAGCAGGTGTAGTAGAGTAATAGAAATCCAACAGACCCAACAGTCATGACATGCATGCTGCTGATTCTGTGTCATTGAATCACTCATTGAAAGGGGCATGTTCAAAATAATAGCAGTGTGGAGTTCTATTAGTGAGGTCATTGATTCTTTGAAAAACAGGTGGCAATTATTGCCCTTATTTAAGGAAGGAAGGCAGCAAATGTTGTACATGCTGGTTACAGTGCATTTCTCTCTGAAATTCTGAGGAAATATGGGTCGTTCCAGACATTGTTCAGAAGAACAGCGTACCTTGATTAAAAAGTTGATTGGAGAGGGGAAAACATATAAAGAAGTCAGAAAATGATCGGCTGCTCAGCTAAAATGATCGCAAATGCTTTAAAATGGCAACCAAAACCTGAAAGACGTGGAAGAAAGTGAAAAACTACCATTGGAATGGATAGAAGAATAGCCAAAATGGCGCGGACTCAGCCAACAATCAGCTCCAGGAAGATGAAAGAAGGTGTGACGTTCCCTGTGAGGAGGACTGTTACAATTAGAAGACGCCTATGTGAAGCCAAGCTATCTGCAAGAAGTCCCCGCAAAGTCCCACTGTTGGAAAAAAAGACATGTGCTGAAGAGGGTTACAATTTGCCAAAGAGCACATTGACTGGCCTAAAGAGAAAAAGGCGCAACATTTTGTGGACTGATGAAAGTAAGATTGTTCTTTTTGGGTCTAGTGGCCGGAGACAGTTTGTCAGACGACCCCCAAACACTGAATTCAAGCCACAGCACACTGTGAAGACCGTGAAGCATGGTGTGCAAGCATCATGATATGGGGATGTTTCTTCTCATACTACGGTGTTGGGCCTATTTATCGCATACCAGGGATCATGGATCAGTTTGAATACATCAGAATACTTGAAGAGGTCATGCTGCCTTATGCTGAAGAGGAAATGCCCTTGAAATGGGTGTTCCAACAAGACAACGACCCCAAACACACCAGTAAACGTGCAACATCTTGGTTCCAGACCAACAAGATTGACATTATGGAGTGGCCAGCCCCCAATCCCCGGATCTTAATCCAATAGAAAACTTGTGGGGGTGACATCAAAAATGCCGTTTCTGAGACAAAACCATGAAATAGAGAAGAACTGTGGAATGTCGTCCAATCATACTGGGCTGGAATACCTGATCACAGGGGCCAGAAGTTGGGTGACTCCATGCAACACAGATGTACAGCAGTTCTCAGAAACAGTGCGACTACAACCAAATATTCATGAAGTCATTCAAAGGAAAGCAAAATCTTCAAACATTTTTCAGTTTATATAGTGAATGTTGAGTTTGTAAAGAAGAATACAAACACTGCGATTTTTTTGAACCGTCTAATATTCACTTTTCTTCCATTTTTTTTAGAGGAACAACACAAATTTGATCTATTTTTCTTCATGTTTTGATTTGGAATAGAATGTGTTGTGTTCCCAATGCATTTGTGTGGATGGAAATAAAAGCTATTAGAAGGATTTTCAGCTTTATTCACTTTTTTTTCCAACACACTGCTATTATTTTGAACACAACTGTATAGGTAGAATGTTTTTCTCCAGAATCACTTGGGTAATACATTATTTTCAGTGACACAGTCTGTTTCTAACCCGTTTCTGTTGGAAAAAACAGTTCTCTCTTAAATTTAGAGTTTTTTTTACAAGCTGGAGATTAGAAGTCAACTCTTGACATGACACAGGAGTTGTCAGGACAAACAGGTTTTAGGTGTTTTAGGAGCTTGGAAATGGGTTGAAATAATTAACCATGAATGGCAGAACAGGGCCAACACACCAAAATTTGGATATAATACCAGCCAAACTAAGAAGATAGCAAATGAGGGCATTATATCATAGAGATGTGATGATTGCCAGGAACAATGATTACTAACCAGTGGAGTGAGATCTACACTCCCGCCCTCTTAATAGATGCAGTCCTTGGCATGTGACAGACGAAAATCCCAGTCAAAACATAATATTAAATAAACAGTAAAATGTTTCACCACATGTACTTAACAGGTAATTGTCGGCAGGTGGAGGTAATGGGTTGGTGAGCCTCACCATCTTCCACCATATCATCAGCAGGTGGGTTGTGCAGATATGTCTGTGAATTATAGTGGGCACAGTTTAACCTGAGGGGGGAGAAATTATATGAGGCAGAGTTTAACCTTGGGGGGATTATAGTGGGCACAGTTTAACCTGGGGGGGATTATAGTGGGCACAGTTTATTTTGGGGGGAGGAATTATTGTGGGCACAGCTTTACCTAGGGGGGAATTAAAATGGGTACAGTTTAACCTGGGGGATTATAGTGGGCACAGTTTATTTTTCGGGGTGGAATTATAGTGGGCATAGTTTAACCTGGGGGGGATTATAGTGGGCACAGTTTAACCTGGGGGTGGAATTAAAGTGGACACAGTTTAACGTAGGGGGGATTATTTTGGGCACAGTTCAACCTGGAGGGGGAATTATAGTGGACACAGTTTGACCTGGGGGGAAGAATTATAGTGAGTACAGTTCAACCTGGGGGGGGGAAGTATAGTGGGCACTGTCACGTACCTGGTTGGGGAGCCTGACTTGGAGAGGAGGCGTCCTCTTACTACTCCCACTCGGAGCCCCCGATAGTGGGAACAGAGCCAGAAGTGGCACGAGTGCCGAGTGGGTCTAGAGCTGATGGTAGGCAGGTGAAGACCCAGGAGATCCGGATGCAGGCCAGGTGCGGATGCAAGAACGTGGGTGCAGCAGCAGGTACAGTGGGGATCGAACGTTTGGGCACCCCAGCTAAAAATTTGTATTAATGTGCATAAAGAAGCCAAGGAAAGATGGAAAAATCTCCAAAAGGCATCAAATTACAGATTAGACATTCTTATAATATGTCAACAAAAGTTAGATTTTATTTCCATCATTTACACTTTCAAAATAACAGAAAACAAAAAAATGGCGTCTGCAAAAGTTTGGGCACCCTGCAGAGTTAATATCTTGTACTGCCCCCTTTGGCAAGTATCACAGCTTGTAAACGCTTTTTGTAGCCAGCCAAGAGTCTTTCAATTCTTGTTTGAGGTATCTTTGCCCATTCTTCCTTACAAAAGTCTTCCAGTTCTTTGAGATTTCTGGGCTGTCTGTCACGCACTGCTCTTTTAAGGTCTATCCATAGATTTTCAATTATGTTGAGGTCAGGAGATTGTGAAGGCCATGGCAAAACCTTCAGTTTACGCCTCTTGATGTAATCCCCCGTGGATTTCGAGGTGTGTTTAGGATCATTATCCATTTGTAGAAGCCATCCTCTCTTTAACTTCAGCTTTTTCACAGATGGCATCAAGTTACCATCCAAAATTTGCTGAAATTTTATTGAATCCATTTTTCCTTCTACTCGTAAGATGTTCCCTGTGCCACTGGCTGCAACACAACCCCAAAGCATGATTGATCCAACCCCATGCTTAACAGTTGGACAGAGGTTCTTTTCATTAAATTCTGTGCCCCTTCTTCTCCAAACGTACCTTTGCTCATTCCAGCCAAAAAGTTCAATTTTAACCTCATCGGTCCACAGAACTTGTTTCCAAAATGCATCAGGCTTGTCTATATGTTCATTTGCAAAGTTCAAACGATGATTTTTGGGGTGAGGACGTAGAAGAGGTTTTCTTCTGATGACTCTTCCATGAAGACCATATTTGTACAAGTATCTCTTTATAGTGGAATAGTGTACCACAACTCCAGTGTCTGCCAGATCTTTCTGGAGGGATCGTGCAGTTAAACGTGGGTTTTGAATTGTTTTTCTCACAATCCTGCGAGCTGTTCTGTGTGATATTTTTCTTGGTCTTCCAGATCTTGCTTTAACTTCCACTGTTCCTGATGACTGCCATTTCTTAATTACATTCCGAACAGAGGATATTGACATCTGAAAACGCTTTGCTATCTTCTTATAGCCTTCTCCAGCTTTGTGAGCGTCAACTATTTTCAGTTTCAGTTTTCTAGACAACTGCTTAGAAGAACCCATGGTGCTGATTGTTGGGGCAAGGTCAGATGAGTCTGGGCATTTAAAACCTTTGAGATTGACATCACCTGGTCTTCCCAGACGATGATTGAGAACAATCCATGACACTGGCAGGTCTCAGCTTGGCAAAGGGGGCAGTGCATGCTATAAATTCTGCAGGGTGCCCAAACTTTTGCAGACGCCATTTTTTTGTTTTCTGTTATTTTGAAAGTGTAAATGATGGAAATAAAATCTAACTTTTGTTGACATATTATAAGAATGTCTAATCTGTAATTTGATTCCTTTTGGAGATTTTTCCATCTTTCCTTGGCTTCTTTATGCACATTAATACAAATTTTTAGCTGGGGTGCCCAAACTTTCGATCCCCACTGTAGGTATTGCGGCAACCAGGGTGCAGACCAGGAACAGAAACAGAAGCGTAGATGCGGCAGCAGGCAGGTATGGTGGTAACCAGGATGCAGACTAGGAGCAGGATCGTAGGTGTGGCAGTAGGTAAGTAGTGCAGCAACCAGGATACAGGCCAGGTGCAGATACAGGTAAGTAGGTGCAGCAGAGTCAGACAAGCCAGGTCAGGATCAAATGATCAAATCAAGTACAAGGGAGCAGGCAAGCGGATAGTCAGGGATAGCTGGGGTCGGTGCAGGCGGAGTTCTCTCTTAGTCAGGGTCAGATCGGATACAGGCAACAGAATCAGGTTATGGAGTGCAGAACATTATAGACCAGAGGGCATTGACTAAACTATATGGAGGTCTAAATAACCAGCCTCGCGGTGACGTGTACGCTAGTGCGCATGCATGCACTCGCATGCTCCCGCACATGTGCACTCGCAGTGCTGCGGCCAGAAGGGATCTGGCGCCAACGCACGGCTGCATGGAGGAGGGATCCCTGACAGGCACAGTTTAACCTGGGTGGGAGAATTATAGTGGGCACAGTTTAACCTGGGGGGAGGGGATTATAGTGGGCAAAGCTTTACAGGGGGGAGGGGATTATAGTGGGCACAGCTTAACCTGGGGGGAGGGGATTATAGTGGGTACAGAGCAGGGGTGGACTGACCATTTGGAAACTTGAGCACTGCCCAAGGGCCCGGGGTCAGTAGGGGGCCCCATGAGATGCCCATGGTACCTTTTTCATAGGCTTTTTTGAGTTTGGGCAAAGACCCATGATCCCCTATTGCCCGGGGGCCCCATGAGTTGTCAGTCTGCCGCTGGTACAGAGTAGTTACCTGGGGGGAGGGGATTATAGTGGGCACAGAGTAGTTACCTGGGAAAGAGATTATAGTGGGCACAAAGTAGTTACCTGGGAAGGGGATTATAGTGGGCACAAAGTAGTTACCTGGGGGAGGGGATTATAGTGAGCACAGAGTAGTTACCTGGGGGGAAGGGAATTATAGTGGGCACAGAGTAGTTACCTGGGGGGAAGGGAATTATAGTGGGCACAGAGTAGTTACCTGGGGGGAGAATTATAGTGGGCACAGAGTAGTTACCTGGGGGGAGAATTATAGTGGGCACAGAGTAGTTACCTGGGGGGAGAATTATAGTGGGCACAGAGTAGTTACCTGGGGGGAGAATTATAGTGGGCACAGAGTAGTTACCTGGGAAGGGGATTATAGTGGGCACAAAGTAGTTACTTGGGGAGAGGGGATTATAGTGGGCACAAAGTAGTTACTTTTATTATTATATACATAACTGCATTAATTTGTGATTTTTTTAATACCTTCCTAGAGTTTAGTGTTCGGGCTCATGTACACTGCAGCTGATAAACTCATGTTTAGGAACTGTTCAGGGTTTTTTTTTCATCAAATTTTTTTTAACTCTTCCAGTTCCCGATGCTGTCCAGAGCCTTTTTTCATCATGAAAAATGCATGCAAAGCATTTTCAAGGTACTCAGATAGACAAAACACTGAACACAGGATGTTCCTGCCAAGCTTGTCACATATTGTAATGACCAATTCACACCGAAGACCTCTCCCATCCTTGGAAACAAAAGATATGTTAATGACCATTCACACCTCAAATTCCTCAGGAAGACCCCCAGCCAGGTGACCTTAATGACTCCCTCCACCAGACACCTTTCCCACCCTTGGAAACAAAAGAAATGTTAATGACCATTCACACCTCAAATTCCTCATGAAGACCCCCTGCCAGGTGACCTTAATGACTCCCTCCACCAGACACCTTTCCCACCCTTGGAAACAAAAGATATGTTAATGAGAAACTCACACCTAAGCTATTCTCAACACATACTGCTGTCTCTGCTTCTACTCTCTGTATTTCTCTGACACAGTCTGAAATAGTTAATAATTTACCACTTTTCAGTGCATTCTGGGCATTTGGGAGGTTCTCCTGTGCTTATCTTTAAAAAAACCGCTTCTAATCGCAAACGCACATAAACACGTTATGCAAACGTGGCTAAACAGACTTTTTTTAACCTACATTTTTCAGCAGTCAGTTTCAATCGTTCAGAAGTGTCCCGTGTACATGGGGCCTTAAGAATATTTTAGTTCTGTGATGATCAGTTACTAATGTGGAAGGAGGGACACAAGAGTGATTAAATGTGTACTGGGGCCCAGAGGAGGTGTTCAAGGATTCAAAATGCTTTCAATTATGAGCCATTATGAGCCAAAGAAGTTTAAAATTATTCTGCACTTAGTTCCCATGTCTGCCACCATCTCCAAACTGAGTTCCTGGCAATGCCCCAAAGCGTGTTGGAGGGAGCCAGCAACTAGAGATTCCACCACTGAACTTCACAATGAACACAACGCAAGCAACAATTAAGCCAACCAGGCAATTTTAAATATCCATTTGGGATAACAGTCCTTTAAAAATTTCAGGTTGACGATCAGATTTTCCATAACTGCTTACGGTTGTGGGAGGGGCTCCTGATTGAGGATCCTGTGAACTATGCTGCTCTTAGAAATCATGGGACCCTGTACAGCCTACCTGACATGACTGCCATGCTATGCTTTTCAGCCAAGCCAAGGCTGAAATTATACCCTCATCGAACAAGACCCATTCAAGTGAATAGCACTGCTCTGCATTATGCTTCCTTACCGCATGTCAAATGCTGACTGATCTTCAGACAGCAAAAAACACGTGGACAGGAACTTTTGTTTCATCTTTTTTTTTTTAGAAATTATTATTTTATTAAATTTTTTATTAATTTTTTTACATTTTTTTTAAAACTGACCCATTGGGGGAGGTGGGCTTTGGTGAAATATTAGGCCCCTGATGTCTCACTTTTGAGACAAAGGGACTGAGGACATAAATTAATCAGTCCCTTTCTCTGCAGCTTAAGGTACACTGGAGATGATTGAAATATGAAAAATATATTTTTAAATATATTCAAAAAATATTCTTCCCAAATATATTGACATATATTTGAAATACTACAATTTTGTCCTTATTCAATTTAAAATTTAAAAAAAAAAAAAAAAAAAAAAAAAAATATATATATATATATATATATATATATATATATATATATATATATATACAGTTGCAAGAAAAAGTATGTGAACCCCTTGGGATTACGTGGAGTTTTGCATGAATTGGGCATAAAATGTGCTGTGAACGTCATCTAAGTCACAACAATAGAAGAACACAGTTTGCTGAACATAATACTACACAAACATTAGATGTTGCCATGGTTTAATTGCACATAACATGTAAACATTCACAGTGCAGGGAGGAAAAAGTATGTGAGGCCCTAGCTTAATGACTTCTCCCAGAGCTAATTGGAGCCAGGAGTGAGCCAACCTTGACTCCAATCAGTGTGATGATATTGGATGTGTTGCTGACAGCTGTCCTGCCCTTAAAAAACACACACCTGTTTTGGGTTTACTGGTTTCAAGAAGCACTGTCTGATGTGAACCATGCCTCGCAGAAAAGAGCTCTCAGAAGACCTACGATCAAGAATTGTTGACTTGCATGGAGCTGGAAAGGGTTACAAAAGTATCTCCAAAAGCCTTGATGTTCATGTGTCTACGGTAAGACAGACTGTCTACAAATGGAGAAAGTTTAGCACTGTTGCTACTCTCCCTAGGCATGGTCGTCCTGTAAAAATGACTGCAAGAGCACAGCGCAGAATGCTGCATGAGGTAAAGAAGAATCCCAGAGTGTCAGCTAAAGACCTACAGAAATCTCTGGCACATGCTAACATTTTTGTTGACACATCTACAATAAGGAAAACATTAAACAAGAATGGAGTACATGGGAAGACACCATGGAGGAAGCCATTGCTGTCCAAAAAGAATATTGCAGCACGTTTGAAGTTTGCAAAAGAGCACCTGGATGTTCCACAGCACTACTGGCAAAATATACTGTGGACAGATGAAACCAAGATTGAGTTGTTTGGGAAGAACACACAACACTATGTGTGGAGAAAAAAAGGCACAGCACACCAACATCAAAACCTCATCCCCACTGTAAAACATGGCGGAGGGAGCATCATGGTTTGGGGCTGCTTTGCTGCCTCAGGTCCTGGACGGATTGTTGTCATTGATGGGAAAATGAATTCCAGAGTTTATCAAGACATTTTTCATGAAAACGTACGACCATCTGTCCGCCAACTGAAGCTCCACAGAGGATGGGTGATGCAACAGGACAATGACCCAAAGCATACAAGTAATTCAACAAAACAATGGCTGCAACAGCACAGAATACGCCTTCTGGAGTGGCCCAGTCAGAGTCCTGACCTCAACCCGATTGAAATGCTGTGGCATGACCTTAATAGATCGATTCACACCAGACATCCCAAGAATATTGCTACACTGAAACAGTTTTGTGAAGAGGAGTGGTTCAAAATTACTCCAGATCGTTGTGCAGGTCTGATCTGCAACTACAGGAAACGTTTGGTTGAGGTTATTGCTGCCAAAGGAGGGTCATCCAGTTATTAAGTCCAAATCTTCACATACTTTTTCCTCCCTGCACTGTGAATGTTTACATGTTTTGTGCAATTAAACCATGGCAACATCTAATGTTTGTGTAGTATTATGTTCAGCAGACTGTGTTCTTCTATTGTTGTGACTTAGATGACGTTCAGAGCACATTTTATGCCCAATTCATGCAAAACTCCACGTAATCCCAAAGGGTTCACATACTTTTTCTTGCAACTGTATATATATACTGTATGTTGAAATGCTTTTTTATATATTAAAAAATATATGAAAATTTTTTTTAAAAATATATATTTTTGAAAGTATTCTTCAGTTTTTTTTAACACATAAAAAAGTAATTTTAACATATATTTTTACATATATTTGTAAATGCATTCCAAAAATGTAGATTAATTGTTTTTTTTAAAAACATACAGTATATTTGAAAATGTATTTTTACAAATATTTTTCATATATTTTGTAATATATAAAAAAACACATTTCAACATACATTTTATATATATATATATATATATATATATATATATATATATATATATATATATATATAAAAATTTGAAATAAAAAACATATTTTGAAATACAGTGGCACCTTCGTTTATAAACGCCTCGGTTAATGTAATTTTTGGTTTACAAATGAAAATCCATTGAAAAATAATGCCTCGGTTTACAAACTTTTTTTGCAATACGTAGCAAGATTCCGCAGGATGCATTGCACCTGGGAGGTTTATACCACCGGCCCAGTGCATGGTGGAGTCTGTGAGTAGCACGTGGCATAGAGTGTGGAGGTATTGGAGCAGTTTTTGCATCAAGTTTTGGAGCCATTCTGGAAATTTTTTAATCATGTCCCTGTACAGTATGCCTTTAAAGTGCACTTTATAAAGAGTTTTGAACAGATAAAAGACTTTTTTTTTACTTTTTTCTGAGTTCCGGAACAGATTAATTGGTTTTCAATGCATTCCTATGAAAAACCACGTTTTGGTTTACAAATTTTTCGCAATACGAAACGTCCCGGAGAACGCATTCAATTCATAAACCGAGATACGCCTGTATATTGAATATGGCCAAAATTGTAGTATTTCAAATATATGTCAATATATTTGGGAAGAATATTTAAAAAATATACTTAAAATATATTTTTCTTCATGTGGGTTTCTTCTCCATGTGGGTGTATCCCACTCCACAAGCCCAGCCCGCATGTCACCTCCCAGTGACAGTCTGAAACTTCTCACTAACATTTAGGGATGAATACTCTACATGAACTTTAAATTTTATGCTACCAAGTATCCTTTCTCACTTTCTCCCTTCTTCTGTGACCTATAGACTTGATGCAAAGGATACCCCATTCCACAATGTTGGTCCCAAGTATGTGGGGCACCAATGGTTAGAGAAGAGGTTAAGCTGACAGACCCCCTCAATACCAGGGTGTTCTATCATCTATGGCAAGTCCCCACACTTCACACTGGCTGGTTGCTTTAGCACCCAACATAACCTTGGTTACCTTTAGCAACAGCAATATAGCCTTTTCTCCAACTCCACTACAGGTTTAAACCTCTGTAATGTCTTTGCAACATTTCCTATTTCATCCCCACTGTAAGCACTGTTCTTCATTACTCCATGCATGCACCCCCTTTTTTTTTTAAAGAACTTCAGACCAGGCACTTTAAGAACTTTTTAGAACATTTAATTAGTTGCAGAAACATATTAATGTATCACAGTCTTTCAAAGTCCTTTCATACACAGCTCTAGTTCATCCTAGCTCAGGATGCTCAGTCCATACCTCATAAATAATGTAAATCCCTCCAGAAAAGTCCATGGAGCCATCTTTAGTACTCCGGCTGGGTACCCACCAAGGAGGAGCCCCCTAAAAGTAGAGTTACATATGGCTGCAGTCCTCCTTGTACTTTGGCATCCAAAACACAATGACCCAGCTAAGTTTACCTCCCTTTGTATTTATAACCCAATACAAGGGTGCAGAGCCATTACCATCCACAAGCTAGCAGCCTTAACCCTTTCCTAACTGTCAGGTAGCCCAATATACCAGAACTTACTAGAACACACTTTATTAGAAAAACAGTGAAGGGTAACAACATGAGGCAGTGTGCACCCCAAAAGTATGCACCTGCCTACAACCTGCCTACACTGTGTTCGAGTAGTTCAGAAGATTGATCCTTTCAGTGCGATGATAATAAAGGTAAAACACAAATCTATCATGGTATGATGCTGGATGACACTTTATTATTCTTTCTGCAGAGTGAATTCCACCTGGACACCAAGGGCTGAGGATGATAGTGTTGGTCAGTCATCCATGGTTCTGTGATGTGTGTGCCGCTCCACTGTAGCCTCATTCTGTGGATGGTAAGGAAGTAAAAAAAAATGCATGATATCATCAGTAAAAATAAAACAGAAATGTTAACAATTGTGAATGTAATAAAGCCTCAAAATTTTTTAGAAGATATGTTTATTTTCCATTAATACGGAGATCTAAAACTCTGTCAGCTATAAGTAAGTACAGTACATATAGGGGTTGATTTACTAAAACTGGGAAGTGCAAAATCTGGTGCAGCTGTGCATGGTAGTCAATCAGCTTCTAACTTCAGCTTAATTTTGAAGCTCAAGGGCAGGACTGTACAGAAAAAAAAACACTTCTCCAGGGTGGGACCGTTCTTGCTTTTGTTCCTTACTTAACCGCATGCCACCCAGCCACTGTACATATACGACGGCAGGGCGGCACTCACAGGCAAAACCACGTTTTTTAAGAGACGTGTGTTTTGTAAACAAATAGGGGGCGCACAGCGAGGCACGCCGCTGCCCTATTTGTCCCGCAGATCACCACCGCAGATGTCAGTCGCCGGGTCACAGCCGCTCCTTAGCGGCTATGTCCCGGCGATCGGCGGCAAACAGTGACAGAGAGCACAGCTGCAGTAGCTGTATGCTGTCTGTCACTTCCTTCTCAGCTCAAGGATGAGCTGATCGAGAAAGAACGTTTCTCTTTCTCGATCAGCCTTGTCCCACCAGTACACACCCCGCCCCCTAGTAAAACACTCCCCTCACTCCTATAACCCTTCCTGCAAAATAAAGTTAACCCCTTCCTCCCCATTGCCATTAGTACAGTGTCAGGTTTTTTTTTTTTTTGCACTGATCACTGTATTAGTGTTTTTGGGGATGTCAGTGACCCCAAGTCAGTACCCCCCAATGTCAAAATGTCCGCCGCAGTCCCGCAGTCCCGCCATAAGTCGATGGTCGCTGCCATAAGTCCCTGATCGCTGCCATAATTTGCTGATCGCCGCCATTATTAGTATAAAAAACCCTAAAAATCCCAGTATCTTTCCCGCCATTTGTAAACGCTATAACTTTCACGTTAAACCAATTAATTTACACGTATTGGGTTTTTTTTTTATAGCAAAGACATGTCCCAGAATGCATTTTGGCAGAAATTTATGACTAAATTTGATTTTTGCATTTTTTTTTTACTGGACATGTTTTATAGCAAAAAGTCCAAAATATTGTTTTTTTTTCTCAAAATTGTCAGCCTTTTTTTTTCTAACTCAAAAAATAAAAACCACACAGGCGATCAAATACCACCGAAAGAAAGCTAAATTTGTGGGGAAAAAAGGATGTAAATTTAATTTATGTACCATATTGCATGACCGCGCAATTGTCCGTTAAACTAGCGCAGCGCTGTATAGCAAAAAAATGGCGTAAATTGCAGTATTTATACCATAGTTTGTAGACGCTATAACTTCCACAAAAAGCAATCAATATACACTCATTGGGATTTTTTTTACCAAAAACATGGAGCAGAATACATTTTTGGCCTAAATTTATAACCAACTTTGAGTTTAATATATATTTTTTATAACTGAAAATAAAAAATATTGTTTTTCTTCAAAATGTTTGGCCTTTTTTTGTTTATAGCGTGAAAAATAAAAAGCGCACAGGTGATCAAATTACACCAAAAGAAAGCTCTATTTGTGTGAAAAAAAGGACGTAAATTTTGTTTGGCGTGCAGCATTGCATGACCACGCGCAATTATCAGTTGAATTAGTGCAGCGCCGAGTAGCAAAAAGAGGCATGGTCATTAAGGGGGGGTAAATCTTCTGGAGCTCAAGTGGTTAAAAGGACATTTCATTTAGCAATCCTTTTAGTTACAATTCACTTTCAGATTTCCAGCTTTCCACTATCTCCTGTAGTGACTTCAGGAAAAATGGACTTGAGGGGGGAGGCCCAGGAAATCGAAACTCCTGAAAAGTATTGGTTTCTCAGAGGACTTCTGGAGGCCATTTTCCTCAGGATTGGAGTGGTGTTGAGCAGCACAGGTGACAGATGAGGCAACTATGTAGACTCTTCTTTAACAGATAGACATTTCTCTGGAAAGCTTACTATAGCAAAATGGTTCTTCTAAGTAACACCTTCCAGCAGGAAGGTCCCACCCCCAAGCAGTTGTTTATTCATCAGAAGCCCTGCCCCTGAGCCTTCTGCTTTCTGCCTTCTGGTGCAGGTTTACTGGTGCTATTCTCTCAGCAGAACAAGTTTTTCCATGCTTCTTGAAATTGTTGGATGAAGCAGCTCATTATCTGTTTCTATAGAAGGGTGTTAGAAATTAAGTACCACTTGTATGTGGTTGGGTCTTCCATATTCTGGGGATATTATATCCTTTGGGCATATCCTATTCTCAATTTGGTGAGCATTTACAGCATGGTGGTATGCCTGCTTTGTCTACAGATTGCTGCCTGGCCTGTTATGCAATCTAATCCAAAATAATGCAGCTATGGGTTATAAATGATGCTGGAGAACTATTGAGATGATGCCCAACTATTACAATTCTTTGGCTTGTGGGGTACAATTTAAAACTTCAATGTACCAATAGGACCAACTATCCTGCACTATTTAACCACTTCTGCCCCAGCATGTTTGACTGGCCAGCCTTGGTATGACACTGACAAACTCAGTTGACATTGTTCCAAAAAGCACACACGAGGACTGGGAGTCAGAGAGAAACGTGATAGCTAACTTACCCACACTCTGTGTCAGTACACCTACAAGCGAAACTGAGAAGTATAAGATTGACCTTTCACCCCGGTCTTTTTTTGGTTGAAAGCTCATAAACTGATTACATTACAATTATTTTTTTATTTCTTATTTGAAATCTTTCAACAAATTTAACAATAATCATTTTGTTCGCGGGTGCTTTCACATTGTGTTTGCAGACCATACTGGGCTTTCCATTAAGGCTTTGAACATGAGTGTCTTTCTTTAGCCGGAGCGTGTACCATAATCTCTTAATAACCTGGGCTAATAAACCAGTTTTTTTAAAACGCTACTGATTTTCAGCAAAATGTGGGCCATGTCTTGTTTCCAATAATTTGCAAAATTAAGCAGGCGCAAATTTATCATTTTGAGAAAAAAAATAACCATTAGAAACCTACTCATGTTTGTACTGGAAAAAGTTCTTTGTATTTTGTGCTTCTTATAATATATTTTTTTTTTTTTTTTTCAATTCCGCAAAATGAAAAGAAAATCTAAAAACAAATGTAATGCAGCACTATAGAAATAATAATATATTATTGTCCTGATATGAAGGGTGTCCAATTGTACCATTATGTTGTTATAGGTTAGGAAATACATCTATGCATTTAAACCTATTGAGGACAATCAATACAATGTAAATATTGTTCAGTGGGGGGTTTATTTTTTAAAAAGTGTTTTGTTTGTACTTAATGTTCCTCAATGTCCCACATCAGTTCCCTTTCAAACAGCAAGCATTTTTTTTTTGGGACAAGAACAGTCCCCGAAAAGAACTTCCCCTAAAAGATCAGGAGCATTCTAAAAACCATGAAACCCTTACCCAGGTTCACAAACCCAAAACAATTTTCTGCGCTGTTTCACTTTAGGGCACTAAAAACTACCAGGATCTTTGGGGAGAATGCCAAACCCAGAACCAATTTTTGTGCAAAAGAAAAGGGGACCCAAACCAAGGGGAAACCCCAGGTTCACAACAAAGAAAAAATTTTTCCCCTAAAGTTTTTTAGGAAAAAAACACTACAGTCCCCCTTTAACATGAATTTTCCCATGGAACACATTCACCTCTCCGCTTTTTTACCTGGTTTCAATTTTTTGAAAAAGGGGCAAGGACTTTTTTTTAATGCAAAAAGGGGGGAGGAGCCCGAGAAGACGGGGTCAAACAGCCCTTTATTTTCACAATACAAAGGGTTAATCCCTTTGGGGTTTTCCCCATGTGTAAAACAAAAATGCTTTACAGAATATATAGACCC
>CATNWA010016688.1:185000-230523 GCA_951230385.1 Staurois parvus | reverse complement strand
CCGGGGGAAGCAGTATAGTGAATGCGGGGTCGGGGGAGAGCGAATATGGGTGAATGCGGGGTCCGGGGGGAGGGATATAGTGAATGGGTGGTCCAGAGGAGAGAACGTATAGGATAACGTGAATGCGGGGTCCGGGGAGAGAGCGGATATATCAGTGAATCGCGGGGGAGTACGGTGGATGAGCGAGATATAGTGAGACTGTAGGAGTTCCTCTGGGTCGATGACCGGGTATCATAGTGGATGCAGGGATTGCGGAGGTTTCAATCGAGATGCAGTTTTGATATAGAATAGGGGAACTGCAGGGTTCCGTGGCCGGAGCGCGGCGGCGGATTATAGTTGAATTGGCGGGTCCAGGTGAGAGAGGGATATTGTGAATGCAGGGTTCCGGGGAGAGCGGATATAGGTTTACGATGGTATTTTGGTCCAGGGGGAGCGGATTTAGTGAATGCAGGGATACCGGGGAGAGCAGATATAGTGAATGCGGGGGTCAAGGGGAGTTTGGGATTATAGTGAATGCGGGAGGTGGGGGAGACGGGATATAGTTGCATTGCAGGGGTATGCCGGGGAGCGGGGTATATTGATATGCGGGGGATATGGCGATTTGCGAATTAGTGATTTTGTTGAGGTCCGGGGAGGGATTATAGTTGAAATGCCGGGGTTCCGGGGAGCGCGTATATAGTGAAAATGCGGGGTAGCGAGGGATCGAGAGCGGAATCATAGTGGAATGCGGGGTTCCAGGTGAGAGCGGATATAGTGAATGCAGGGTCCGGGGAGAGCGGGTATAGTGAATGCGGGGCCCGGGGAGAGCGGATTATAGTGAATGCGGGAGTCCGGGGTGAAGCGGATATAGTGAATGCGGGGTCCAGGGAGAGCGGATATAGTGAATGCGGGGTCCAGGGAGAGCGGATATAGTGAATGCGGGGTCCGGGGAGAGCGGATATAGTGAATGCGCGGGGGTCCGGGGAGAGCAGATATAGTGAATGCGGGGGCTCCGGGGGAGAGCGAATATAGTGAATGCGGGGGTCCCGGGGAGACCGGATATAGTGAATGCGGGGTGGGGAGAGCAGATATAGTGAATGCGGGGTCTGGGGAGAGCGAATATAGTGAATGCGGGGTCCGGGGAGAGCAGATATAGTGAATGCGGGGTCTGGGGAGAGCGAATATAGTGAATGCGGGGTCCGGGGAGACCGGATATAGTGAATGCAGGGTCCGGGGAGAGCGAATATAGTGAATGCGGGTCCGGGGAGAGCAGATATAGTGAATGCGGGGTCTGGGGGCAGAGCGAATATAGTGAATGCGGGGTCCGGGGAGACCGGATATAGTGAATGCAGGGTCCGGGGAGAGCGGGTATAGTGAATGCAGGGCCCGGGGAGAGCGGATATAGTGAATGCGGGGTCCGGGGAAAGCGCATATAGAGAATACGGGGTCCGGGGAGAGCGGATATAGTGAATGCAGGGTCCGGGGAGAGCGGATATAGTGAATGCGGGGTCCGGGGAGAGCGGATATAGTGAATGCGGGGTCCGGGGAGAGCGGATATAGTAAACGTGGGGTCCGGGGAGAGCGGGTATAGTGAATGCAGGGTCCGGGGAGAGCGGATATAGTGAATACGGGGTCCTAGGAGAGCGGATATAGTGAACGCGGGGTCCGGGGAGAGCAGATATAGTGAATGCGGGGTCCGGGGAGAGCGGATATAGTGAATGCGGGGTCCGGGGAGACCAGATATAGTGAATACGGGGTCCTAGGAGAGCGGATATAGTGAATGCAGGGTCCGGGGAGAGCGGATATAGTGAATGCAGGGTCTGGGGAGAGTGGATATTGTTAGGAATGGACTGGCCAGCAATGGTGGGACTCACCTGCCTTTTGATCTGCAGTACCAGGGCTGGCCAGCGGGTGCTCCCAGCAATCAGAGACTCAACCTTTCAGCCAGCTAACACCTGGAACTGATGATACTGGTGTATTTAAGGGATGGCCAGACTTGCAGACTCTGCCTTGGTGTTGTGTTTGTCCTGGGCCCTGTATCTGTCCTGCATCCTGTTTCTGTCCCTCTGCCTGACCCTCTGTACTACGCTGCTTGCTACCTGTTCTGATCTCTGGCTTGTGACCCTGACCATCCCTCTGCCTGACCCTCTGTACTACGCTGCTTGCTACCTGCTGAACCTGGCCTGTGACCCCCGACCATTCTCTGCTTGCTCCCCCTGTACCTACCTGCCCAATTGATATTGACCCGGCCTGCCTGACGACGCTTGCTTGTATGTACTGTTATCTGTGGGTGGTTTGGTTTGGTTTGTTTGCACTGTATTATGTTTAGTATTGCACTGCGTTTATGTTTGTATTGTTAGTGTTAATAAATTGTATTGTTTATCACATATCTGAAGTCTGCGTTTCCCTGCATCAGTCACACACCTCTGGTCATACCTGGGAGCCCTGACATTACACCAAGGCCAATCCTGACCAGAAGTGGCTGCACAGGGAAGCCATCTTGGCTTGTTGATGGGAAGGATGGATCTTGATGAGGTTGAGTATTTATATCTGCTAGTGTTTGATGACAGGGAGTATGCTTATCAAACTCTGAAGGAGTATACCCGGGATGAATTGCTAGAATGTATACGGCTCGCTCATGTTCTAGTAGATCAGGGCACAGAGTTCTCTGAGGTGCAGCCATTGATTGAGGTTTGTGCAGAGTTGGTTTCATCTGGTTCCCCCGAATGCAGGGATGAATTTTTGCCACCATTTAGTGCAGACCAGGTAGAGTCCCTGGTGTGGTTATTAGAGGATGATGTGGGTTACTTTCTGGAGCGTTATTCCACATGTTCACCACAGACACTAAGAGATTGTATAAACGCAGTGCAGTCATTGGTCAGACAGGCTTTGTGTAAGCTCAGCTTTGTTCAACCCATACTGCAGACATGGACAGACTTGTTGCACCCAGCCTCAGTCAGCTTACAAAGACCCAGTCCTGCTTCTAACTCTACTCCTGTATTCCCACCAGCTCCTCCAGTTACAGCCCAGTATACTTGGCTATCTACCGCATGTCAGTACCCTGTTCCCACTCGCTGCACCTATCCTGCCTTTAACCCTGTAAAAAAGCCCTCTGTAGCAACTGCTCCCTCTCCTGTTCCATCCTCCAGTTCTTCTCTGTCTCCAGCTGCTCCATTCGTTTGCAGACCTGCGTTTACTTGCAGTGCTCCAGTAGTTAAAACCAGAAAAAAGCGAAAATTCTTTCCAACCAGTACCATCCTGCCAGTATCCAAACCGGTGAGCCTGCCTTCCGTGGTTCAGACTGATGCCTGTACGCGGCCTGATGCCTGTACGCGGCCTGATGCCTGTACGCGGCCTGAAGCCTCTACGCGGCCTGAAGCCTGTACTCGGCCTGATGCCTGTACTCGGCCTGAAGCCTGTACTCGGCCTGATGCCTGTACTCGGCCTGATGCCTGTACTCGGCCTGAAGCCTGTACTCGGCCTGAAGCCTCTCCTCGGCCTGATGCCTCTACTCGGCCTGAAGCCTCTACCTCTACCCAGCATGATGAACTGATCCAGCCTGACGATCCTATTAGGCCAGTTGACTCGATGCCCGCTGTTGATCCAGATGATCCGGTACCTGATCCGGTGCCCGCTGTCGTGCCAATTGACTCAGAGCCCGCTGTCGTACCTGGTGACTCGGTGCCCACTGCCTTGCCAGATGACGCGGTGCCCGCTGGCAAGCCAAATGACCTGATGCCTGGTGACCCAGTGCCCGCTGTCATACCTGATGATGACCCGATGCCCGCTGTCGAGCCAGACAATCCGGTACCTGATGACCCGGTGCCCACTGTCGTGCCTGTTGACTCGGAGACCACTGCCTTGCCAGATGACGCGGTGCCCGCGGTCGAGCCAAATGACCTGATGCCTGGTGACCCGATGCCCGCTGTCCGGTCAGACGATCCAATGTCTGACCCAGTGCCCGCGGTCATACCAGTTGACTCGGAGCCCACTGCCTTGCCAGATGACGCGGTGCTCGCTGTCGAGCCAAATGACCTGATGCCTGGTGACCCGATGCCCGCTGTCCAGCCAGACCATCCAATGTCTGACCCAGTGCCTGCGGTCATACCAGTTGACTCTGAACCCACTGTCGTGCCTGGTGTCTCGGTGCCCGCCGCTCCGCCTGGGGGCCCGAGACCTGTTGCTCCGCTTGGGGGTCCAGCGCCCGCCGCTCCGCCTGGGGATCCGGCGCCCGCCGCCCCCTGGGGGCCTGAGACCTGTCGCTCCGCCTGAGGGCCCGAGACCTGTCGCTCCGCCTGGGGGTCCGGCACCTGCCACTCCGCTTGAGGGCCCGAGACCTGTCGCTCCGCCTGGGGGTCCGGCACCTGCCACTCCGCTTGAGGGCCCGAGACCTGTCGCTCCTCCTGGGGGTCCGGCGCCCGCCGCTCCGCCTGAGGGCCCGAGACCTGTCGCTCCACCTGGGGGTCCGGCGCCCGCCGCTCCGCCTGAGGGCCCGAGACCTGTCGCTCCATCTGGGGGTCCGGCGCCCGCCGCTCCGCCTGAGGGCCCGAGACCTGTCGCTCCTCCTGGGGGTCCGGCGCCCGCCGCTCCGCCTGAGGGCCCGAGACCTGTCGCTCCGCCTGGGGGTCCGGCGCCCGCCGCTCCGCCTGAGGGCCCGAGACCTGTCGCTCCATCTGGAGGTCCGGCGCCCGCCGCTCTCGCCTGAGGGCCCGAGACCTGTCGCTCCGCCTGGGGGTCCGGCGCCCGCCGCTCCGCCTGGGGGCCGGTGCCTGTCGCCCCGCCTGGGGGCCCGGTGCCTGTCGCCCCGCCTGGGGGCCCGGTGCCTGCCGCTCCGCCCGGGGGCCCGGTGCCTGCCGCTCCGCCCGGGGGCCCGGTGCCTGCCGCTCCGCCCGGGGGCCCGGTGCCTGCCGCTCCGCCCGGGGGCCCGGTGCCTGCCACTCCGCCCGGGGGCCCGGTGCCTGCCGCTCGGCCCGGTGCCTGCCGCCCCGCCCGGGGGCCCGGTGCCTGCCGCCCCGCCCGGGGGCCCGGTGCCTGCTGATCCGCCCGAGGGCCCGGTGCCTGCTGCTTCGCCTGGGAATCCGATGTGCCTCTGCCCGGAGTCCTGCCCGATGTGCCTCTGCCCGGAATCCTGCCGGATGTGCCTCTGCCCGGAGTCCTGCCCGATGTGCCTCTGCCTGGAGTCCTGCCCGATGTGCCTCTGCCCGGAGTCCTGCCCGATGTGCCTCTGCCCGGTGTGCCTCTGCCCGGAGTCCTGCCCGATGTGCCTCTGCCCGGAGTCCTGCCCGATGTGCCTCTGCCCGGAGTCCTGCCCGATGTGCCTCTGCCCGGAGTCCTGCCCGATGTGCCTCTGCCCGGTGTGCCTCTGCCCGGTGTGCCTCTGTCCGGTGTGCCTCTGCTCGATGTGCCTCTGCCCGGAGTCCAGCCCGGTGTGCCGCTGCCCGGAGTCCTGCGGGTGTGCCAGTCTTTGATATCCCGCCAGTTGCCAGACCCGGGCGGTGGAACATTTTGCCCAGCTAGGACTGTTTGGAGCGTCCTGAGGCCGCTCCTTGAGGGGGGGGGTACTGTTAGGAATGGACTGGCCAGCAATGGTGGGACTCGCCTGCCTTTTGATCTGCAGTACCAGGGCTGGCCAGCGGGTGCTCCCAGCAATCAGAGACTCAACCTTTCAGCCAGCTAACACCTGGAACTGATGATACTGGTGTATTTAAGGGATGGCCAGACTTGCAGACTCTGCCTTGGTGTTGTGTTTGTCCTGGGCCCTGTATCTGTCCTGCATCCTGTTTCTGTCCCTCTGCCTGACCCTCTGTACTACGCTGCTTGTTACCTGTTTTGATCTCTGGCTTGTGACCCTGACCATCCCTCTGCCTGACCCTCTGTACTACGCTGCTTGCTACCTGCTGAACCTGGCCTGTGACCCCGACCATTCTCTGCTTGCTCCCCCTGTACCTACCTGCCCAATTGATATTGACCCGGCCTGCCTGACGACGCTTGCTTGTATGTACTGTTATCTGTGGGTGGTTTGGTTTGGTTTGTTTGCACTGTATTATGTTTAGTATTGCACTGCGTTTATGTTTGTATTGTTAGTGTTAATAAATTGTATTGTTTATCACATATCTGAAGTCTGCGTTTCCCTGCATCAGTCACACACCTCTGGTCATACCTGGGAGCCCTGACAGATATAGTGAATGCGGGGTCCGGGAGAGCGGATATAGTGAATGCAGGGTCCGGGGAGAGGATATAGTGAATGCAGGGTCCGGGGAGAGCGGATATAGTGAATGCAGGGTCCTGGGAGAGCGGATATAGTGAATGCGGGGTCCGGGGAGAGCGGATATAGTGAATGCAGGGTCCGGGAGAGCGGATATAGTGAATGCAGGGTCCGGGGTTTAGTAACACTTTAATATCTTCAAAAAATCTAATTGTGTCTGTGTTTCTACGCGTTTCTTAGGTAACAGAAATTAAAATTGAATTAAATAAACATTTTTTTCCAGCCGATGCATTGCTCTGTCACATAGAGAAAGTTGCAGCATATGGTTCCCCGGCTCTGCCTGTGTCGCCTCATGTCTGTTTGTATATAAATAGATTACAAAAAAGCACCAGTTGTTGAATTATTTTTTTGCATCATATTTGGTTAACTATTGAAGATCCTGGAAAGTTCCCGCCATCTGTGACCATTTCTCATAGGACAATGTAGGTCATCTATTGTCAGTGATATTGCAGACGTGGTCTGGATTGTGTGACGGGAACTTTGGATTTGTGCTTTGTAGTTATCAGAGTCCGTTTTCCTGTAATTAAAGTCATCACGTAAAAAAATGAATATGCCGAGACGTGTTCTGAAGGAATATTTAACATAGTTAACAGACGTCGGGGTAATGCAGCTGTGGATGAGATGGATTTATTTTCAAGGAAAGGTAGTCAGTCAAAGTTGGACTCAAATGTAAACAATAGAGGTAAATATAAGAAGTCGCGGTTCTGCGCCCATGAATCGATCCTAAAATATTTCTGATAAATGGCTATTTTAATCAGATGGCATTTATTTTTATTTCATCTTTTCCTGATTTCCTACATGGTAGGAATTCGACTGGAATGGTTTGTGCAATTAATTAACATTGAGGTTTTCCAATCACAGTCAGTCTAACACAGTCGTTCTCAACCAACCAGGGTTCCTCAGATGATTGCTGGGCATTCTTTGACCTTTGGCTGCTTGACCTCCCAATTGATTGTGCCTATATATTTCTGGGGCTAAGACTACCTGGCAAAACCAACATCTGGTTAGCTGTCTGTAAGGGTGGCATTCTTCCCCTTGACCATCAATGTCATGGACATACTTCCCCCTGACCACCTATGTAAGGGGCATTCTTCGCCCTGGCCACCAATGTAAGGGTGGCATTCTTCCCCCTGACCATCAATGTGAGGGACATACTTCCCCCTGACCACCTATGTAAGGAGCATTCTTCCCACTGACCATCAATGTGAGGGACATACTTCCCCCTGACCACCAATGTAAGGGGCATTCTTCCCACTGACCACCAATGTAAGGGACATTCTTCCTACTGACCACCAATGTAAGGGACATTCTTCCCACTGACCACCAATGTAAGGGACATTCTTCCCACTGATCCCCAATGTAAGCGACATTCTCCCCACTGACCACCAATGTAAGGGACATTCTTCCCACTGACCACCAATGTAAGGGACATTCTTCCCACTGATCCCCAATGTAAGGGACATTCTCCCCACTGATCACCAATGTAAGGGACATTCCTCCCACTGACCACCAATGTAAGGGACATTCTTCCCACTGATCACCAATGTAAGGGACATTCTTCCCACTGATCACCAATGTAAGGGACATTCTTCCCACTGATCACCAATGTAAGGAGCATTCCTCCCCCTGACCACCAGTATAAAGAGTTTCTTCCCACTGACCACCAAAGTAAGGTGCATTCTCCCTAATGACCTCCAATGTCAGGGACATTCTTCCCATTGACCCCCAATGTAAGGGACATTCTTCCTACTGATCACCAATGTAAGGACGTTTTTCCCACTGACCACCAATGTAAGGAGCATTCCTCCCCCTGACCACCAGTATAAAGAGTTTCTTCCTACTGACCACCAATGTAAGGAGCATTCTCCCTAATGACCTGCAATGTAAGGAGCATTCTCCCTAATGACCTCCAATGTAAGGAACATTCTCCCTAATGACCTCCAATGTAAGGAACATTCTTTCCACTGACCACCAATGTTAGGGACATTCTTCCCACTGACCTCCAATGTAAAGAACATTCTACCGAATGATCACCAATGTAGGGAACTTTCTTCCCACTGACCACAAATGTAAAGGACACTTTTCCCATTGACCTCCAATGTAAGGGGCATTTTTTCCACTGGCAACTGATTTAAGGAGCATTCTTCCCATTGGCCACCAATATAAGGGGCATTCTTTCCATTGGCCACCTATTTAAGGGGCATTCTTCCTAATGACCACCAATGTAAAACTACAGGAGGGGGTGGAGACATGACCAGTCCCTCTGCACAGGCACAGAGAGCAGCAGTGATCGGTCTTTATTCCAGAATGTCTCACACTGGACTACTGCACGGATCTGGAGGAAATACACAAAGCTCCCTGAGATCTGAGAACACACACGATGAATGGAGTTATACAATTTTTGCTTGTCCCGGAGTTCAGCTTTAGTGGTTCCTGTTGCACGGTGACATAGATAAATTCTTGGGATGAAAGCCTTCGGTATATTTATCAGGATGGCAATCATCACACCTGATCATTTATGATACAATCTGAATCTTCTGTTACACTTTCTTCCTCTTTTGTGCTTAAAGCATCACATTTGGAGAAAATGTATCAGAATGTAGCGTCTGACAAGCTGCCAGTACAGCTGAGTAATGGATTCTCGCCTCGACATGACTCCACTTTACGATTAGACGCGGTCTTTATGACAATGGCATTTGCGGTGTCACACCTATCAATTTCGATGAGATATGCCTCTGCGCATAAAATACATCAAACAAATACGGAGTACTGTAAGCCGTTTAAACTTCAGGGATAAAAATGTATCAAAAGGTTAGCGAGATGTTGGTATGAGAAATGTGTGCATCGGCGAGGCTGGTGGGTAGTACTCTAGTAATAATCCAGGATACTGAGCTTTATATCACGCGGAGCATTTGCACATCTCCCTCTGCCCTCCGATATCTCTGCAGGGTGGAAATGATGTGCGTCTGTCATGGAGACAAAGGGCTGATCAACCTCATCACTTTACAGATTGAAATTCCTAAGAGTAGATGTACCCAATCACTCAAATCTCATAGAAGCTTGAACGTGTTTCGAAAATCATCTTCAGTCTTTTAAAATCTCCAGCTTTCATAAATATAATCCCTGGAATTCCTGCCATGAAGGTTCTTGTTCAGGCACTTGGTGTCAACACGCTGTCCCTCTTTAGCCTTGCACTCCTGTGTTGTCACTTTGTCACATAAGCTTCCCATGGTCATTTTAATACACATAACACAGACATGGTTGACTGTTGTCACCATCTGGACATCCAGCCTGAGTAAAGCCATGTAACAATCACTGGAGTGCATGTAGACAAAAAGGGCCTACAAAGAGAATGCAGGAGACACTGTTCAACAAATTTTTATTTTTTGCCAGTTTTGGAAACAAAAGGATCCATTTCTTAATGAATTTCACATTCTGAGTTCAAATATAACAATGAAATTTGTCAATTGGCTCTAGTTTTTCTGTAAACGGAAAGTTTTCTACTATAGGCGTAATGACTACATAATGCACAATAATTATATAGATAGATGTCTTTCCACAAATATAAAGCAAGTGATATTGACTACATAACAAAGCCTAAATGGCAGAATATATTGCATAGGATTACCAAGAAAAATTATAGCCATAAGCTAAGTTGAATCATTTTAATACTTAGGATTCTCACTAGTTTTGTCTTCAGTTTGTGTCGGTTTTGCTTCTCTTGGCTTTTCTCTTGTATTCGAGGAAAGGGCTATCTCTTACAACTGCACGTGACTACACGCTTCAGGTTCTTCCTCACTTGACTCAACCACGAAGGATTCTGGTGCTTTAGGAATTGGTAGCCCCTCTCCATGAGGAACTGGACGTATTGCCGATGGAATATTTGGATAGTGCACAGATAACTTTTTCTTCTTATTTAGCCCTTTTACAATTGGAGGCACCATACAAAAGTAACAATTACTAACATGATCTGTTGGCTCTCTCCAAATCATCATGGCACAGCGACAGGCATAGATGCCTTTTTTCCATTCAACCATTGCTCCAGTGCCGTCCCACAAGAATTGCAGCATATATGTGGTGCCCAGCTCTTGTCCTGGTCTCCTATCTTGCAGCCAAAATACAAGTTGTAGGCTTTCTTAATCATTCCTGTTATCCTCCTTTTTTGTGAGATAAAAGTTATTTCACCGCAGATATAGCAGAAATTATCTGCTTTATTCACACAAGTTCGAGGCATTACTGAGTAGCCTATATAAGCATAAAACGAAATGTAAAGACGAACTACAATCAGCTACAGATACTGCAGCTTTTATGCAGTGAAGTGATGCAATTAAAGGCTAATATTGCATCATCTCAGTATACATGCAATTTTCTATTGGTCACCAGTATCAATTGCGCAATATGCAGCTGAAGTTGCATCATAATTTTGAATGGCTTACGTCATTAGATGGGTGAATATATCATGGAAACTAGAGCCAATCAACATTTTTTAGGGTCATTTTCGTTTTCAGCACCCCAAAATTATGTAAGATTAGCTAATTTTATGCCCAAAACTTTTTACCTGTTGAACAGTGAGATCAGCAGCACATGGCAATTTCACAGGACTTTAGCCCATTTAATAGAGGGAAATTTCTGGGTCTGTTTAGTACTGGACATGGCTCTGGTTTCATTTGGTAGAACCCAGGGGCTCTTTGCTTGGAAGATGTGATAAAAGGCTGGGTGGGGCCTTGTGAGGGTCCTGGGTTGCTCAACCCCTAGGGTTATCGGGCAAGATGTTGGTTCCTCAGACTGGTGGCTTTGACTGGTTTACAATGAGGAGTACCACATGTCAACTTTTAGGACTGAGATGCAAACTCACGACCTCAATTGTGTCTGGCAGTAGATCTTCTTGCTGAACAACCTGAGATGCTGGACAGCAAATTCTCTGATCTCTTAGGACAATCTTGCCCTGTCTTTTGTTTCTCAAAAACCTTGAACTCCTTGCTCCTCCCATGAACTTCTTATTTAAACCGTGCTTTTGCACTTTTACTCCTGCTGTCATTTGTTTCTTCACTACCACTCCTTTCCAACCTTGTCTTGTTCCTCAACTACACTTCCACTTAATCCAAACCTGCAACAATTTGTTACCTACCTTGGCTTTTTCCTTGACTATAATTACACTTAATCCCGACCTGCAACTACTTGTTCTTTGACCTCACTTCTGCTTAATCCAAACCTGAAACCATTTGTTACCTACTTTGGCTTCCTTCTTGACTACAATTCCACTTGATCCTGACCGGCAACCACTTGTTACTTACTGTAGCTTGTTCCTCGACTATGCTTCTGCTTGATCTTGACCTACAACCACTTGTTACCTACTGTAGCTTGTTCCTCGACTATGCTTCTGCTTGAGCCCAACCTGCAACCATTTCTTACCTACTGTGGTTTGTTCCTCGACTATGCTTCCACTTGACCCGGACCTGAAGCCATTTGTTACCTACCGTGGCTTGTTCCTCGACTACAAATTAAATAAATACTTGTGAGCCACTAGAAGTTTTCTTACTCTTAAACCAATTGATTGCGTGCATAAAAAGTGCTATAGATAATAAATATGTGAAATACTAATTAATTCATTACGTGCTTAACTAAATTATATAAAATATTAGATCGCCAGGTACTTATTACACCCTCTCCAGGTGTATGGATGTAAGCTATATATATTAATATTGTACCGCGCTCCAATATATACAACTGTGAGTGATATTATAATTTTAAAGTGATATTATAAATAACTAAGTGGATCACCAATAATTCAGTAATAATCTAAATCCATTATATTTAAATCCATAATTAATATAAATATATAAATAAATTATAATGAAATGTAAAGGAATCAATTGATATTTTTAGATAAAAAATTATGATGCAAAAAATTAAAAAAAAAATGTAAATATATAAGTAGAAAAAAAATAAAAAATAAAAAAAATTAAATAAAAATGGGAATGACAGTTCAGTTCATACGAATTGAGATGGTGTTGTAGTTCAATCTAATCTGTGTGATAGGTCAGTGTTCACGGCGTGAACCTCTCTCTCCTTTCTCCTCTCCAGAGGAAGCTACGAGTCCCTGTAGCGTAACGCGTAGGGGAGGGGCGGTGACGTCATCACGCATCCACAGAGGAACGGCGAGTATATTCAGTGAAGACAAACACACCTGCAAGGCTGTTTGTAGTAGGATCTGGACACATTTTATACAAAGAGCTACTTTTAATTATACCATGTGAGTGGGAGATCAGAAGCTTAATAAACAATTGTTATCCCGGATAAGACACAATGTTTCTTTTCCCTTCTCTGTATGTATCGTATATGGAGGAATAAGCCAAGCAGCCAGTGGAGACAGTCCTATTGAGAAGGCTGTGTTGAGGCGAGAGGAGAGGAGAAAGGAGAGAGAGGTTCACGCCGTGAACACTGACCTATCACACAGATTAGATTGAACTACAACACCATCTCAATTCGTATGAACTGAACTGTCATTCCCATTTTTATTTTATTTTATTTTTTTATTTTTTTTTCTACTTATATATTTACATTTTTTTTTTAATTTTTTGCATCATAATTTTTTATTTAAAAATATCAATTGATTCCTTTACATTTCATTATAATTTATTTATATATTTATATTAATTATGGATTTAAATATAATGGATTTAGATTATTACTGAATTATTGGTGATACACTTAGTTATTTATAATATCACTTTAAAATTATAATATCACTCACAGTTGTATATATTGGAGCGCGGTACAATATTAATATATATAGCTTTGTTCATCGACTAAACGTCTGCTTGATCCCGATCTGCAACCACTTGTTACCTACCATGGCTTGTTCATCGACTACACTTCCACTTGCCAGGGCCTGAAACCACTTGTTACCTACCATGGCTCGTTCCTTGACTACACTTCCACTTGCCCGGACCTGAAACCACTTGTTACCTACCTTGGCTTGTTCCTCAACTACACTTTCACTTGCCCAGACCTGAAACCACTTGTTACCTACCATGACTCGTTCCTTGACTTGACTACACTTCCACTTGCCCGGACCTGAAACCACTTATTACCTACCATGGCTTGTTCCTCAACTACACTTCCGCTTGATCCCAACCTGCAACCACTTGTTACCTACCATGGCTTGTTCCTCGACTACACTTCCACTTGCCCAGACCTGAAACCACTTGTTACCTACCATGGCTTGTTCCTCAACTACACTTTCACTTGATCCCAACCGGCAACCACTTGTTACCGACCTTTGTCTTGTTTACTGACAATGCTTCAGCTTGAACCACACCTTCTGTATCTGCGAGTGGACCCAGCTTGCTCATCTGCCAATATAAGAAGCCCATCGGAGCAGAACCCATCTCCACCATAAGGAGCTCCGGTGAATACCGCTTAGTGCTTAGATACAACGTCTCAGGTAAACCTGCATCATCCGCCAGGGCGACCTGCTTGTGAACTTGTCCTACTGGTCAGTGGGAGCCTCTTTACTGCTATAGCTTCTTGTCTCTGAGCCTGAACCGTGACATCAACAAACATAAACAAATAAGGTTTGGTTCCATACTTCATTGGTGATTGTGAAACAAGCATGGCCAACACATTTCATTGCTGATTTCCCCTGCTTAGGTCTTTTAGTAACCATAAAGCCCAGCAGAGGGCGCACTGGCCCAGCGCATTATCCTTAAAACATACTTTTATTTGCATAAAAGCGGTAAGTATTATACTCACAAAATAGCAAATTTCCAAAGCTCATCATATAGAAACAGCACAGTCCAATCCACGACTTGTCATGTCACATAACAGGGCAATAGGACCTCCAAAAGGCTGACATGTTTCGAGGACCGACCTCTTCCTCAGAGCCAACTCTTAGGGCTCCATGTACACTGCGGCTGATAAACTCACGTTTAGGATCTGTTCAGCATTTTTTTTCAGCAGCCCCCGAACTCTCCCTAATGTTTTCCTATGTGTCCATGTACACATCTTCGTTTACAGTCGTTTACAGGCATTTGAGTTTACAGTCGTTTCTTGGAATGCAGAAAACTTGCGTTCAGCAGTCGATTTTTATCAAAAGCAAAATGCTTGTAAACGTGTGTAAACACGGCAAATCGCATTTATAAGCGTTTGTGTTTGAAATTTTTTTTAACTCGTCCAGTTCCCAATGCTGTCCAGAGCCTTTTTTCATCATGAAAAATATATGCAAAGCCTTTTCAAGGTACTCAGATGGACAAAACACTGAACACAGGATGTTCCTACCAAGCTTGTCACACATTGTAATGATCAATTCACACCTCAGACCTCTCCCACTCTTGGAAACAAAAGATATGTTAATGGCCATTCACACCTCAGACCTCTCCCACCCTTGGAAACAAAAGATAGGTTAATGACCATTCACACCTCAGACCTCTCCCACCCTTGGAAACAAAAGATAAGTTAATGGACATTCACACCTCAAATTCCTCATGAAGACCCCCTGCCAGGTAGCCTTACTGACTCCCTCCACCAGACACCTTTCCCACCCTTGGAAACAAAAGATGTTAATGAGCAACTCACACCTAATTGTCTCATCACATACTCCTGTCTCTGCTTCTACTCTCTGTATTTCCCTGAAACAGTCTGAAATAGTTAATAATTTACCACTTGTCAGTGCATTCTGGGCATTTGGGAGGTTCTGTGCGTATCTTTAAAAACGCTTCTAAACGCAAACGCGGCTAAACAGATGTTTTTTAACCTACGTTTTCCAGCAGTCAGTTTCCATCGTTCAGAAGTGTCCCGTGTACATGGGGCCTAAGTAATGTATCAGGCGTATTTATTGTATAGTATCGGACTCATGTCCTGGTCTTTGTATAAGTGGAGTTGCAGTGTTCTGCACCAGTGGCGTCCCTAGTACAGGTGCGGGGGGGGGGGGGGGGGGGTTCGTGCCGCCCCGGGTCACACCAACCCTAGGGACGCCCCTGTTCTGCACTAATAATACTCTTCAAAGCAGAACTGCACATGGCAGCACACATTGCTGTTCACACTGAAACATTAGCGCTGCGACAAAACGGACGCCTCGTGTCAAGTAAATACCACCAAAAGAAAGCTCTATTTGTGAGAAAAAAAATGATAAAAATTTCATATGGGTACAATGTTGCATGACAATTGGCATTCAAAGTGCGACAGCGTTGAAAGCTGAAAATTGGCCTGGTAAGGAAGGGGGTAGAAGTGCCCGGTAGGCAACTGGTTATAGGCGTTTGTGGTGCGGTTTTAACGCTTGGCAAACGCCTATGAACCGGCTCAAAATCGCGCATGGGGCATTTGGGGAGCGTTTCAGGAGTGTTTGAGGAGCGTTAAAAACGCTTCCCAAATGCCTGTCTAACGCTTGTCAAACGCTATAGGGGCATTTGGCAAGAGTTAGAAATCAAGTCAAGTGTGACCGAACCCTAAATCACCGGTCATACCTCTGCGATTTAAAATTGTGCGACTTGTGTGCAATTTCTGAAGATTTTTTTGCAAGTTGTGAAGATTTTCAACAATTTCCTGCTATTTATATTGCAGTTTCTGATATATGCTATGTATTAAGACACTGACATTCACATTCATTAGATGTGATTTCAATTTGCACCTGAAATCGCACCGGTATGACCGAGCTCTTAGGCTAGGTTCACATCTGTGCAGGTGGTGCTACTGTGGATCCACACGAAAATCTGTGCAGCCGCACCACCCGCACAGAGGAATGCGGATCCGCGGGTGGGTGCCATTACTTCTAATGGCAAGCCGCCCACATAGGGAAACATAACCGTACTGGGAACCTTGGCTGTGTTTTCAGAAGAAGGGAATAAATGGGCTCTCGTGCCCACGCAAAACGCGGCCCGCACGGCCGCAAATATGTGAATCAGGGCTTACAGTTAAATTGCATGACAATCCGCATCAGTGTGAACCACGGCTTATTGTCAAAGCTTAATTGAACAAGCTGACCCTAGACGCTGATTGGCTACCATGCACAGCTGCACCAGATTTTGCACTTTCCAGTTTTAGTAAATTAACCCCTAAGTGGCATTGCTGTCTGCTGCTTCCTTCCTCTGCGATCAGCATGAATCACTTCTGATAAGTATTCCTGACACCAAGAAACTGGTGACATGGGAGGGACCTCCAGAAGATGGACAGCCTCAGATCTGTTCCTGTGTGCTGTGTGGAGGGAAGTGTGTCCCTTCCAGGGGCGGACTGACCTTTTGGAAACTCGGGCACTGCCCGAGGGCCCGGGGTCAGTAGGGGGCCCCATGAGATGCCCCTGGTACCTTTTTCATAGGCTTTTTTGAGTTTGGGCAAGGACACAGGGGCCCCATGATCCCCTATTGCCCGGGGGCCCCATGATTTGTCAGTCCGCCCCTGGTTCTTTCCCTCCAATAAGCTCTCATAGTTCTCATCACTGAGTTCTACAAAGGGTAATTTCACTTCCCCTCCCCGTTTTTCTGAACCCTCAGAAAAGCTTTATAAATTCAGCACGTTGAGCCCTGGTTCACACTGATGCGGTGCGGAATTCCTTACCACATCTGAATGGTTGCTGGTGGAGGATCTGTTGTTGCTGGGAAAGAGGGGTTTTATGCTGTGGGGGTCAATTGTTGCTGGAAGGGATCTACTGTTGAGGGGGGGGGGTCTATTGATGCTGGCTGTGGGGAGATCTGTTGTTGCTGTCATAGGTCTATTGTTGAGGGGGTATTTTGTTGGTCCGTTGTTGCTGAGGTGAACCTATTGTTCCTAGGGGGAGGTCTATTGTTTTAGGGGGTCCACTGTTGCTCTGGGGGGGATAGTGCTGTGGGGGTCCACTGTTGCTGGGGAGGTTATTGTTGCTGGCTGAAGGGGATCTATTTGACTGCTTTTCTTGCCATCAATAACAAATTCCATGAAAATTACTTAGCACCACAAAATTATACTTGATTCTATATTCTCTAAAAGGGGCGGTGCTAGGAGGTGGGTAGGGGGTGGATTCAAGGGAACGATGTCGGAGGTGGATAGGGGGTGAAACCAAGGGGAATGATGCTTGGAAGTGGGTAGGGGGTGGAACCAAGGGGAATGACGCTTGGCAGTGGGTAGGGAGTAGAAACAAGGGAACGATGCTCGGAGATGGATAGGGGGTGGAACCAAGGGGAATAATGCTCGGAAGTGAGTATGGGGGGGGAACCAAGGGGAATGATGCTCAGAAGTGGGTAGGGAGTGGAACCAAGGGAATGATGCTCAGAGGTGGGAAGGGGGTGGAACCAAGGGAACGATGCTCGGAGGTGGGTAGGTGGTGGAACCAAGGGAATGATGCTTGGAGCTGGGAAGGGTGAAACCAAAGGAACGATGCTCGGAGTTGGGTAGGTGGTGGAACCAAGGGAATGATGCTTGGAGCTGGGTAGGGGTTGAAACCAAGGGAACGATGCTCGGAGGTGGATAGGGGGTAGAACCAAGGAGAATGATGATCAGAAGTGGGTAGGGAGTGGAAACAAGGGAACAATGTTCGGAGGTGGATAGGGGGTGGAACCAAGGGGAATGATGCTTGGAAGTGGGTAGGGGGTGGAACCAAGGGAATGATGCTCGGAAGTGGGTAGGGAGTGGAACCAAGGGAACAATGTTCGGAGGTGGGTAGGCGGTGAAACCAAGGAAACGATGCTCAGAGGTGGGTAGGGTTTGAAACCAAGGGAACGAAACTCAGAGGTGGGTAGGGGGTGGAACCAAGGGCATGATGCTTGGAGGTGAGTAGGGGGTGGAACAAAGGGAACGATGCTCGGAGGTGGGTAGTGGTGAAACCAAGGGAATGATGCTCGGAGGTGGGTAGGAGGTGGAACCAAGGGAACGATGCTTGGAGGTGGGTAGGAGGTGGAACCAAGGGAACGATGCTCAGAGGTGGGTAGGAGGTAGAACCAAGGGAACGATGCTCGGAGGTGGGTAGGAGGCAGAACCAAGGGAACGATGCTCAGAGGTGGGTAGGTGGTGGAACCAAGGGAATGATGCTCGGAGGTGAGTGTGGGGGGGTGGAGATAAGGGGTTACTCAAAGGAAGAGTTCCTGCACCTACTCTTTGAGAAAAAAGCCCTGGTTCCCAGACATATCCCATAATAACCCCTAACCATATATACCATCGGTGGTCATTTAATTACAGTTAATGGTCATTTTGGCTGATTGAAGGACATGGAATCCAGAAGCCGATCTGCATGTTCTGAACGCGACTCAATCAGGCGAATGCAGAGCAAGTTTTCTACATGCATTGAACCCGTCATTTCCCTCTCTATAAATATCTCCTAATAACACAGAAGTGAAATGAAATGCAGCAAACCATCTGAGTTTCAAGTTAACAAGAGAATATAAAAAAAAAGAATCACATTCTCCGGCGGACGAGAACAACAAACAGCGGCGAACAATATGTGATAATTATCGCAAAGAGCTTGACCCCGGGGTGCGGGAGGTGCGGTAAAGGGGTCAGAAGTCTCTTGTAACTCAATTCCTGAACCAATTATTTCTTGATTAGGTGTGTAGTCCAGCAGATTTCTCAAGCATAGCTTCCGCCGTAAAAAAAAAAAGGAAAACAAACAAGGAAAGCAGGAAAAAAAAATGATAACAATAACGGCGAGGATAGAGCTTCACAGATTTGTTTTCACCAACTCATAACACAATTTCATTTGAACAGATTTAAAGGGCAGCTGCACCCAGAAATGTTGCAATAATACTCTCAAATGCTGCTTTGTCACCTGCTAACTTGGCACCATCCACAGGCAGCTTAACTCTTCAATTAAACACAGAAGTTCAATTCAATGCAATTTTACTTCAGTTAATTGCACAACAGAAGATGATTTTTTTCCAGTCTTTTGAAGTGTAAGAAAGGAAAGACTAAGCTCTGTCCTTGAATAACTAAAGTGTTACTAAATCCGGGACACTGCATTCACTATATCCGCTCTCCCCAGACTCTGCATTCACTATATCCGCTCTCCCCGGACCCCGCATTCACTATATCCGCTCTCCCCGGACCCCGCATTCACTATATCCGCTCTCCCCGCACCCCGCATTCACTATATCCGGTCTCCCCGCACCCCGCATTCACTATATCCGCTCTCCCCGGACGCTGCATTCACTGTATCCTGTCTCCCCGGACCCCACATTCACTATATCCGCTCTCCCCGGACCCCGCATTCACTATATCCGCTCTCCCCGGACCCCGCATTCACTATATCCGCTCTCCCTGGACCCTGCATTCACTATATCCGCTCTCCCCAAACCTCGCATTTACTATATCTGCTCTCCATGGACCCCGCATTCACTATATCTACTCTCCCCGGACACTGCATTCACTATATCCACTCTCCCCGGACCCCGCATTCACTATATCCGCTCTCCCTGGACCCCGCATTCACTATATCCGCTCTCCCCCCGGACCCCGCATCCACTATATCCGCTCTCCCCAGACCCCACATTCACTGTATCCTGTCTCCCTGGACCCCGCATTCACTACATCCGCTCTCCCCCAGACCCTGCATTCACTATATCTGCTCTCCCCGGACCCTGCATTCACTCTATCCGCTCTCCCCGGACCCTGCATTCACTATATCCGCTCTCCCCGGATCCTACATTCACTATATCCGCTCTCCCCGGACCCTGCATTCACTATATCCGCTCTCCCCGGACCCCGCATTCACTCTATCCGCTCTCCCCGGACCCCGCATTCACTATATCCGCTCTCCCCGGATCCTACATTCACTATATCCGGTCTCCCCGGACCCTGCATTCACTATATCCGCTCTCCCCGGACCCCGCATTCACTATATCTGCTCTCCCCGGACCCCGCATTCACTGTATCCGCTCTCCCCCGGAACCTGCATTCACTATATCCGCTCTCCCCGGACCCCACATTCACTATATCAGCTCTCCCCGGACCCCGCATTCACTATATCCGCTCTCCCCGGACCCCGCATTCACTATATCCGCTCTCCCCGGACCCCACATTCACTATATCCGCTCTCCCCGAAACCTGCATTAACTATATCCGCTCTCCCCGGACCCCACATTCACTATATCAGCTCTCCCCGGACCCTGCATTCACTATATATGCTCTCCCTGGACCCTGCATTCACTATATCTGGTCTCCCCCGGACCCTGCATTCACTTTATCTGCTCTCCCCAGACCCTGCATTCACTATATCCGCTCTCCCCCCGGACCCTGCATTCACTATATCCGCTCTCCCCGGACCCTGCATTCACTATATCTGCTGTCCCCGTACCCCGCATTCACTATATCTGATCTCCCCGGACCCTGCATTCACTATATCCTCTCTCCCCGGACCCTGCATTCACTATATCCTCTCTCCCCGGACCCCGCATTCACTATATCTGGTCTCCCCGGACCCTGCATTCACTATATCTGGTCTCACCGGACCCTACATTCACTTTATCTGCTCTCCGCGGATCCTGCATTCACTATATCCTCTCTCCCCGGACCCCACATTCACTATATCCGCTCTCCCCGGACCCCGCATCCACTATATCTGCTCTCCCCGGACCCCGCATTCACTGTATCCTGTCTCCCTGGACCCCGCATTCACTATATCCACTCTCCCCGGACCCCGCATTCACTATATCCGCTCTCCCCGGACCCCGCATTCACTATATCCGCTCTCCCCGGACCCCGCATTCACTATATCCTCTCTCCTCGGACCCTGCATTCACTATATCTGCTCTCTCCGGACCCTGCATCCACTCTATCTGCTCTCCCCGGACCCCGCATTCACTATATCCGCTCTCCCCGGATCCTACATTCACTATATCCGGTCTCCCCGGACCCCGCATTCACTCTATCTGCTCTCCCCGGACCCCGCATTCACTATATCTGCTCTCCCCGGACCCCGCATTCACTGTGTCCGCTCTCCCCGGAACCCGCATTCACTATATCTGCTCTCCCGGACCCCACATTCACTATATCAGCTCTCCCCGGACCCCGCATTCACTATATCTGCTCTCCCCGGACCCCGCATTCACTATATCCGCTCTCCCAGGATCCCACATTCACTATATCCTCTCTCCCTGGAACCTGCATTCACTATATCCGCTCTCCCCGGACCCCACATTCACTATATCCGCTCTCCCCGGACCCTGCATTCACTATATCCGCTCTCCCTGGACCCTGCATTCACTATATCTGGTCTCCCCGGACCCTGCATTCACTTTATCTGCTCTCCCCAGACCCTGCATTCGCTATATCCGCTCTCCCCGGACCCTGCATTCACTATATCCGGTCTCCCCGGACCCCGCATTCACTATATCCTCTCTCCCCGGACCCTGCATTCACTATATCCTCTCTCCCCGGACCCCGCATTCACTATATCTGGTCTCCCCGGACCCTGCATTCACTTTATCTGCTCTCCGTGGATCCTGCATTTACTATATCCGCTCTCCCCGGACCCTGCATTCACTATATCTGGTCTCCCAGACCCTGCATTCACTATATCCGCTCTCCTCGGACCCCGCATTCACTATATCCGCTCTCCCCGGACCCTGCATTCACTATATCTGGTCTCCCAGACCCCGCATTCACTATATCTGATCTCCCACAGTACACAGAACATGGAAATGCAATTATTTTAGTAAATATAAACTGCTAAATACCTTTTCTCATCAGCAGTATAGAGAAGTTTTGTGACTTCTATCAGTGTCCAGCAGAGCACTGGTTAATGCTTGTAGGAGGCGTTTTCTTTCTGCTCTACGAGAATGCAGAACCCCTGACCTCAATCTGGACAGTGCTGATCACATGCACTCTCTCAAGAAAAAAAAAAAAAAACTCTCTAGCAAAAAACACCAAACTGAACTTGTGGCTACAGGTTCAGTCTGTCTTATCAGGTGGACATTTGAAAAGGAAGAGGGGCAGAGAAGACAGGATCAAACAGCCTTTTTACACAATGCAGAGGGTTAACCCCTTAGGTTCCATAGTGAGTATAACAAGCATGCTTTACTGCATCTACAGACTGATTGTACTGTTGTGGGTTTAGTAACACTTTAAAGAAATTGTTATTAGAGCCAAATTCTCTGTCCCCAAACGATATGTCTTATCTGGAGATAGGAGAGGGATACTGGAAGAAGGGGAGGATTACAGAACACAGGATCAAACAGAATTTTAACACTGGCTGAGCCATACAAAATGTATGTCTCAAAGTGTGAACCGGGCTACACCTCATATGCATTTTGTTTATGTGTTTTTCATACAGAGCAGAGTGAGGTAGACAAAGTCTTGCAGAACAGCAGCATAAAATCAGGTCTCCAACCTTCCAGACCAGGCTCTGCTGTTACATACATAGTTAGTTTGGCTGAAAAAAGACAAAAGTTTAACCATAGAAAAAAAAAAAAATTATAATCCTACACCCCACAGTTGATCCAGAGGAAGGCAAAAAACCCAGCAAAGCAAAATTCTATTTGCCCCTGCAGGGAAAACATTCCTTCCTGATCCCCCGAGAGCAATCGGATATTTATATGTATTATACATGGAGATCATATCCCCCCTTTATGTATTATACATGGAGATCATATCCCCCCCTTATGTATTATACATGGAGATCATATCCCCCCTTATGTATTATACATGGAGATCATATCCCCCCCCTTATGTATTATACATGGAGATCATATCCCCCCTATGTATTATATACATGGAGATCATATCCCCCCTTATGTATTATACATGGAGATCATATCCCCCCCTTATGTATTATACATGGATCATATCCCCCCCCCCCCTTATGTATTATACATGGAGATCATATCCCCCCTTATGTATTATACATGGAGATCATATCCCCCCCTTATGTATTATACATGGAGATCATATCCCCCCTTATGTATTATACATGGAGATCATATCCCCCCTTATGTATTATACATGGAGATCATATCCCCCCTTATGTATTATACATGGAGATCATATCCCCCCTTATGTATTATACATGGAGATCATATCCCCCCTTATGTATTATACATGGAGATCATATCCCCCTTTATGTATTATACATGGAGATCATATCCCCCCCCTTATGTATTATACATGGAGATCATATCCCCCCTTATGTATTATACATGGAGATCATATCCCCCCCTTATGTATTATACATGGAGATCATATCCCCCCTTATGTATTATACATGGAGATCATATCCCCCCTTATGTATTATACATGGAGATCATATCCCCCCCTTATGTATTATACATGGAGATCATATCCCCCCTTATGTATTATACATGGAGATCATATCCCCCCTTATGTATTATACATGGAGATCATATCCCCCCTTATGTATTATACATGGAGATCATATCCCCCCTTATGTATTATACATGGAGATCATATCCCCCCCTTATGTATTATACATGGAGATCATATCCCCCCCCTTATGTATTATACATGGAGATCATATCCCCCCTTATGTATTATACATGGAGATCATATCCCCCCTTATGTATTATACATGGAGATCATATCCCCCCCCTTATGTATTATACATGGAGATCATATCCCCCCTTATGTATTATACATGGAGATCATATCCCCCCTTATGTATTATACATGGAGATCATATCCCCCCCCTTATGTATTATACATGGAGATCATATCCCCCCTTATGTATTATACATGGAGATCATATCCCCCCTTATGTATTATACATGGAGATCATATCCCCCCCTTATGTATTATACATGGAGATCATATCCCCCCCTTATGTATTATACATGGAGATCATATCCCCCCCTTATGTATTATACATGGAGATCATATCCCCCCTTATGTATTATACATGGAGATCATATCCCCCCCTTATGTATTATACATGGAGATCATATCCCCCCTTATGTATTATTATACATGGAGATCATATCCCCCCTTATGTATTATACATGGAGATCATATCCCCCCTTATGTATTATATGGAGATCATGGAGATCATATCCCCCCCTTATGTATTATACATGGAGATCATATCCCCCCCTTATGTATTATACATGGAGATCATATCCCCCCTTATGTATTATACATGGAGATCATATCCCCCCTTATGTATTATACATGGAGATCATATCCCCCCTTATGTATTATACATGGAGATCATATCCCCCCTTATGTATTATACATGGAGATCATATCCCCCCCCTTATGTATTATACATGGAGATCATATCCCCCCTTATGTATTATACATGGAGATCATATCCCCCCCCTTATGTATTATACATGGAGATCATATCCCCCCCCCCCCCTTATGTATTATACATGGAGATCATATCCCCCCCTATGTATTATACATGGAGATCATATCCCCCCCCCTTATGTATTATACATGGAGATCATATCCCCCCTTATGTATTATACATGGAGATCATATCCCCCCCCCTGTATTATATACATGGAGATCATATCCCCCTTATGTATTATACATGGAGATCATATCCCCCCCTTATGTATTATACATGGAGATCATATCCCCCCTTTATGTATTATACATGGAGATCATATCCCCCCCTTATGTATTATACATGGAGATCATATCCCCCCTTATGTATTATACATGGAGATCATATCCCCCCTTATGTATTATACATGGAGATCATATCCCCCCCCCCTTATGTATTATAATGGAGATCATATCCCCCCTTATGTATTATACATGGAGATCATATCCCCCCCTTATGTATTATACATGGAGATCATATCCCCCCTTATGTATTATACATGGAGATCATATCCCCCCTTATGTATTATACATGGAGATCATATCCCCCCCCTTATGTATTATACATGGAGATCATATCCCCCCTTATGTATTATACATGGAGATCATATCCCCCCCTATGTATTATATACATGGAGATCATATCCCCCCTTTATGTATTATACATGGAGATCATATCCCCCCTTATGTATTATACATGGAGATCATATCCCCCCTTATGTATTATACATGGAGATCATATCCCCCCCCCCTGTATTATACATGGAGATCATATCCCCCTTATGTATTATACATGGAGATCATATCCCCCCCTATGTATTATACATGGAGATCATATCCCCCCTTATGTATTATACATGGAGATCATATCCCCCCCTTATGTATTATACATGGAGATCATATCCCCCCCCCATGTATTATACATGGAGATCATATCCCCCCTTATGTATTATACATGGAGATCATATCCCCCCCTTATGTATTATACATGGAGATCATATCCCCCCTTATGTATTATACATGGAGATCATATCCCCCCTTATGTATTATACATGGAGATCATATCCCCCCTTATGTATTATACATGGAGATCATATCCCCCCCCTTATGTATTATACATGGAGATCATATCCCCCCTTATGTATTATACATGGAGATCATATCCCCCCCTTATGTATTATTATACATGGAGATTATACATGGAGATCATATCCCCCCTTATGTATTATACATGGAGATCATATCCCCCCTTATGTATTATACATGGAGATCATATCCCCCCTTATGTATTATACATGGAGATCATATCCCCCCTTATGTATTATACATGGAGATCATATCCCCCCTTATGTATTATACATGGAGATCATATCCCCCCCTGTATATACATGGAGATCATATCCCCCCCTTATGTATTATACATTGAGATCATATCCCCCCTTATGTATTATACATGGAGATCATATCCCCCTTATGTATTATACATGGAGATCATATCCCCCCCTTATGTATTATACATGGAGATCATATCCCCCCCTTATGTATTATACATGGAGATCATATCCCCCCTTATGTATTATACATGGAGATCATATCCCCCCCTTATGTATTATACATGGAGATCATATCCCCCCCTTATGTATTATACATGGAGATCATATCCCCCCCCCCTTATGTATTATACATGGAGATCATATCCCCCTTATGTATTATACATGGAGATCATATCCCCCTTATGTATTATACATGGAGATCATATCCCCCCCTTATGTATTATACATGGAGATCATATATCCCCCCTTATGTATTATACATGGAGATCATATCCCCCCCCTTATGTATTATACATGGAGATCATATCCCCCCCCTTATGTATTATACATGGAGATCATATCCCCCCTTATGTATTATACATGGAGATCATATCCCCCCCCTTATGTATTATACATGGAGATCATATCCCCCCCTTTATGTATTATACATGGAGATCATATCCCCCCCTTATGTATTATACATGGAGATCATATCCCCCCTTGTATGTATTATACATGGAGATCATATCCCCCTTTATGTATTATACATGGAGATCATATCCCCCCCTTATGTATTATACATGGAGATCATATCCCCCCCTTATGTATTATACATGGAGATCATATCCCCCCCCTTATGTATTATACATGGAGATCATATCCCCCCCTTATGTATTATACATGGAGATCATATCCCCCCTTATGTATTATACATGGAGTATTATGTATACATGGAGATCATATCCCCCCCTTATGTATTATACATGGAGATCATATCCCCCCTTATGTATTATACATGGAGATCATATCCCCCCTTATGTATTATACATGGAGATCATATCCCCCCTTATGTATTATACATGGAGATCATATCCCCCCTTATGTATTATACATGGAGATCATATCCCCCCTTATGTATTATACATGGAGATCATATCCCCCCTTATGTATTATATACATGGGAGATCATATCCCCCTTATGTATTATACATGGAGATCATATCCCCCCCCCCTGTATTATACATGGAGATCATATCCCCCCTTATGTATTATACATGGAGATCATATCCCCCCTTATGTATTATACATGGAGATCATATCCCCCCTTATGTATTATACATGGAGATCATATCCCCCCTTATGTATTATACATGGAGATCATATCCCCCCCCCTATGTATTATACATGGAGATCATATCCCCCCCTTATGTATTATACATGGAGATCATATCCCCCCTTATGTATTATACATGGAGATCATATCCCCCCCCCTATGTATTATACATGGAGATCATATCCCCCCTTATGTATTATACATGGAGATCATATCCCCCCTTATGTATTATACATGGAGATCATATCCCCCCTTATGTATTATACATGGAGATCATATCCCCCCTTATGTATGGATACATGGATGATCATATCCCCCCCCCTATGTATTATTATACATGGAGATCATATCCCCCCTTATGTATTATACATGGAGATCATATCCCCCCTTATGTATTATACATGGAGATGGATATATCCCCCCCTATGTATTATACATGGAGATCATATCCCCCCTTATGTATTATACATGGAGATCATATCCCCCCTTATGTATATTATACATGGAGATCATATCCCCCCTTATGTATTATACATGGAGATCATATCCCCCCTTATGTATTATACATGGAGATCATATCCCCCCTTATGTATTATACATGGAGATCATATCCCCCCCCTTATGTATTATACATGGAGATCATATCCCCCCTTATGTATTATACATGGAGATCATATATCCCCCCTTATGTATTATACATGGAGATCATATCCCCCCTTATGTATTATACATGGAGATCATATCCCCCCCTTATGTATTATACATGGAGATCATATCCCCCCCCTGTATTTATGGAGATCATATCCCCCCTTATGTATTATTATACATGGAGATCATATCCCCCTTATGTATTATACATGGAGATCATATCCCCCTTATGTATTATACATGGAGATCATCATATCCCCCCTTATGTATTATACATGGAGATCATATCCCCCCTTATGTATTATACATGGAGATCATATCCCCCCTTATGTATTATACATGGAGATCATATCCCCCCCTTATGTATTATACATGGAGATCATATCCCCCTTATGTATTATACATGGAGATCATATCCCCCCTTATGTATTATACATGGAGATCATATCCCCCCTTATGTGTATTATACATGGAGATCATATCCCCCCCTTATGTATTATACATGGAGATCATATCCCCCCTTATGTATTATATATGGAGATCATATCCCCCCCTTATGTATTATACATGGAGATCATATCCCCCCTTATGTATTATATACATGGAGATCATATCCCCCCTTATGTATTATACATGGAGATCATATCCCCCCCCCTTATGTATATTATACATGGAGATCATATCCCCCCTTATGTATTATACATGGAGATCATATCCCCCCCTTATATGTATTATACATGGAGATCATATCCCCCCCTTATGTATTATACATGGAGATCATATCCCCCCTTATGTATTATACATGGAGATCATATCCCCCCTTATGTATTATACATGGAGATCATATCCCCCCCCTTATGTATTATACATGGAGATCATATCCCCCCTTATGTATTATACATGGAGATCATATCCCCCCTTATGTATTATACATGGAGATCATATCCCCCCCCCCTATGTATTATACATGGAGATCATATCCCCCCCCTTATGTATTATACATGGAGATCATATCCCCCCCTTATGTATTATACATGGAGATCATATCCCCCCTTATGTATTATACATGGAGATCATATCCCCCCCCTTATGTATTATACATGGAGATCATATCCCCCCCCTTATGTATTATACATGGAGATCATATCCCCCCTTATGTATTATATACATGGAGATCATATCCCCCCTTATGTATTATACATGGAGATCATATCCCCCATATCCCCCCTATGTATTATACATGGAGATCATATCCCCCCTTATGTATTATACATGGAGATCATATCCCCCCTTATGTATTATACATGGAGATCATATCCCCCCTTATGTATTATACATGGAGATCATATCCCCCCTTATGTATTATATACATGGAGATCATATCCCCCCCCTATGTATTATACATGGAGATCATATCCCCCCTTATGTATTATACATGGAGATCATATCCCCCCTTATGTATTATACATGGAGATCATATCCCCCCCCTTATGTATTATACATGGAGATCATATCCCCCCTTATGTATTATACATGGAGATCATATCCCCCCTTATGTATTATACATGGAGATCATATCCCCCCTTATGTATTATACATGGAGATCATATCCCCCCTTATGTATTATACATGGAGATCATATCCCCCCTTATGTATTTGTATATACATGGAGATCATATCCCCCCCTTATGTATTATACATGGAGATCATATCCCCCCTTATGTATTATACATGGAGATCATATCCCCCTATGTATTATCATGGAGATCATATCCCCCCTTATGTATTATACATGGAGATCATATCCCCCCCCTATTATATTACATGGAGATCATATCCCCCCCCCCTTATGTATTATACATGGAGATCATATCATGTATCCCATATCCCCCTTATGTATTATACATGGAGATCATATCCCCCCTTATGTATTATACATGGAGATCATATCCCCCCCCCTATGTATTATATACATGGAGATCATATCCCCCCTTATGTATTATACATGGAGATCATATCCCCCCTTATGTATTATACATGGAGATCATATCCCCCCCTTATGTATTATACATGGAGATCATATCCCCCCCTTGTATTATACATGGAGATCATATCCCCCCTTATGTATTATACATGGAGATCATATCCCCCCTTATGTATTATACATGGAGATCATATCCCCCCTTATGTATTATACATGGAGATCATATCCCCCCTTATGTATTATACATGGAGATCATATCCCCCCTTATGTATTATACATGGAATCATATCCCCCCTTATGTATTATACATGGAGATCATATCCCCCCTTATGTATTATATACATGGAGATCATATCCCCCCCCCTTATGTATTATACATGGAGATCATATCCCCCCTTTATGTATTATACATGGAGATCATATCCCCCCTTATGTATTATACATGGAGATCATATCCCCCCTTATGTATTATACATGGAGATCATATCCCCCCTTATGTATTATACATGGAGATCATATCCCCCCCCTTATGTATTATACATGGAGATCATATCCCCCCTGTATTATACATGGAGATCATATCCCCCCTTATGTATTATACATGGAGATCATATCCCCCCTTATGTATTATACATGGAGATCATATCCCCCCCCCTTATGTATTATATACATGGAGATCATATCCCCCCTTATGTATTATACATGGAGATCATATCCCCCCTTATGTATTATACATGGAGATCATATCCCCCCCTTATGTATTATACATGGAGATCATATCCCCCCCCTTATGTATTATATTACATGGAGATCATATCCCCCTTATGTATTATACATGGAGATCATATCCCCCCTTATGTATTATACATGGAGATCATATCCCCCCTTATGTATTATACACATGGAGATCATATCCCCCCTTATGTATTATACATGGAGATCATATCCCCCCCCCCCTTATGTATTATACATGGAGATCATATCCCCTTATGTATTATACCCCCCTTATGTATTATACATGGAGATCATATCCCCCCTTATGTATTATACATGGAGATCATATCCCCCCTTATGTATTATTACATGGAGATCATATCCCCCCTTATGTATTATACATGGAGATCATATCCCCCCTTATGTATTATACATGGAGATCATATCCCCCCCTATGTATGTATTATATGGAGATCATATCCCCCCTTATGTATTATACATGGGAGATCATATCCCCCCTTATGTATTATACATGGAGATCATATCCCCCCCTTATGTATTATACATGGAGATCATATCCCCCTTATGTATTATATATACATGGAGATCATATCCCCCCTTATTTATGTATTATATACATGGAGATCATATCCCCCCTTATGTATTATATACATGGAGATCATATCCCCCCTTATGTATTATACATGGAGATCATATCCCCCCTTATGTATTATACATGGAGATCATATCCCCCCTTATGTATTATACATGGAGATCATATCCCCCCTTATGTATTATACATGGAGATCATATCCCCCCTTATGTATTATACATGGAGATCATATCCCCCCTTATGTATTATACATGGAGATCATATCCCCCCTTATGTATTATACATGGAGATCATATCCCCCCCCCTTATGTATATTATACATGGAGATCATATCCCCCCTTATGTATTATACATGGAGATCATATCCCCCCCTTATGTATTATACATGGAGATCATATCCCCCCTTATGTATTATACATGGAGATCATATCCCCCCTTATGTATTATTATCCCCCCTTATGTATTATACATGGAGATCATATCCCCCTTATGTATTATACATGGAGATCATATCCCCCCTTATGTATTATACATGGAGATCATATCCCCCCTTATGTATTATACATGGAGATCATATCCCCCTTATGTATTATACATGGAGATCATATCCCCCCCTTATGTATTATACATGGAGATATCCCCCCCCTTATGTATTATACATGGAGATCATATCCCCCCTTATGTATTATACACATGGAGATCATATCCCCCCTTATTATGTATTATACATGGAGATCATATCCCCCCTATGTATTATACATGGAGTGATCATCGCCAGGGGTTTGCCCACAATCTATTTTTTATATTATATATGTGCTCCAACTCTGAAAAACTCTCAAAAAACTTGAAGAGCTGGCGTGCCATGACATGCGTGTATCTTAGGTTCAAAATTGTGTGCAAACTAAACCCCCCGTTTTTAGTGATCTGTTAGACTTTATGAAGGGTTAGGCAGGGTTTGGGTGGCAGGGTTAATAATATAGGCAGGGTTAGGTTAGGGTTAGGCGGGGTTTATCATTCTAGTATTAGGTTAGACAGGGTTAGACAGGGTTAGGCGGGGTTAGGCGGGGTTAACGGGGTTGCTAATAGGTTAGGGTTAGACTCAGTGTTACCTGGCATTTATTAGGCATTTAGGTAGGGTTTTAGACAGGGTTAGACAGGGTTAGGCGGGGTTATTAGGCGGGGTTAGGCAGGGTTAAAACAGGTTTAGGCAGGGTTAGGTAGGGTTAGACAGGGTTAGACAATAATTAGGCGGGGTTATTAGCCAAATTAGGTAGGGTTTAGACAGGGTTTTAGACAGGGTTAGGCGGGGTTTAGGGGGGTTAGACAGGGGTAGGCAGGGATTAGACAGGGTTAGGCAGGGTTAGACAGGTTAATTGTTAGGGTTATAGGGTTAGGCAGGGTTAGAATGTAATTAGGCAGGGTTAGGCAGGGTATAGGCAGGGTTAGATAGGGTTAGGCAGGGTTAGGCAGGGTTAGGACAGGGTTAGGCAGGGTTAGATAGGGTTAGGCAGGGTTAGGCAGGGTTAGCAGGGTTAGGCAGGGTTAGATAGGGTTAACGGGTTAGGCAGGGGTTAGGCATGTTAGATAGGGTTAGGCGGGGTTATATATCAGGATTAGGGATTAGATAGGGTTAGGCAGGGTTAGGCAGGGTTAAATAGGGTTAGGCAGGATTAGGCAGGCTTAGGCAGGAATAATTCAGTTTGCTGCAGGCTAAACGGTCAGTTAGCTGGGATTTTCTGTTCGTTTTTTTTACATGCGTCGCCCTTCCATGTTTCCCTTTGCTGCAAAGGCCGGTTATAGGTTGGCGAGGTTGCGATTTGTTACACCTAATCAATCAACCATATTAATTAAAATTCATGAATGCTGAGGTCAGGTTAATCCACCTTACCAACCACTCAGTGTCTCCACCCCATCTTGCCAATCCCTTGGACTGCCCTCCACTCAGTGTCCTCCACCCCTCTCTGCCAAATCCCTCCACTGCCCTCCACTCAGTGTCCTCCACCCCTCTCTGCAATCCCTCCATAACTCCGCTCAGTGTCCTCCACCCCTCTCTGCCAATCCCTCCACTGCCCTCCATTCAGTGTCCTCCACCCCTCTCTGCCAATCCCTCCACTGGTTTAAAAATCAGTGTCCTCCAATTTTTCTGCCAATCCCTCCACTGGCCTCCACTCAGTGTCCCCCACCCCTCTCTGCCAATCCCTCCACTGGCCTCCAATCAGTGTCCTCCACCCCTCTTGCCAATCCCTCCACTGGTCTCCACTCAGTGCCCTCCACCCCTCTCTGCCAATCCCTCCACTGACCTCCATTCAGTGCCCTCCACCCCTCTCTGCCAATCCCTCCACTGCCCTCCATTCAGTGTCCTCCACCCCTCTCTGCCAACCCTTCTACAGACCTCCATTCAGTGTCCTCCACAACTCTGCCGCCAGCTACATCACCAACCTGGTCCCAAAATATCACCCAAAATGACCTCTCTCTTCGATCCTCCCAAGACCTTCTGCTCTCTAGTTCCAGTGTCACCTCCTCCCATGCTAGCCTCTATAGCTTCTCCCATCCTATGGAAACTCCCTACCCCAATCTGTCCGGCTGTCTCTTAATCTATCCACCTTTAGATGATCCCTGAAAACCTTTCTCTTTAAAAAATAAGTCTATCCTGCGTCTACCTAGTAAACTGCCATTTATTTCCTCCATCAGCTCCTCCCCCCCACAGCTATTACCTTTTGTATCACTCAACTCCACCTCCTAGATTGTAAGCTCCCAGGATCAGGCCCTCTGTTTCCTCTTCTACCAAATTGTATTGTAACTGTAAAATGTCTGCCGTTATATTGTACAGCGCTGCGCAAACTCTTGGTGCCATATAGACCCTGTATAATAAAATAAAACTAACAATAATATTAATTCATAATTCATTCATATTACTGTATATAATGAATATTTACCCCATACACTGTATATACCCCTATATACCCCTATAAACCCCTATATATACCCCATACACTGTATATAAAATATACCCCTATATACCCCATACACTGTATATACCCCTATTAATACCCCATAAATACTACCCAATTAATACCCCTATATACTAATATACCCCTATATACCCCTATAATACCCCATACACTATATACCCCTAATATACCCCTATATAACCCCTATATAAAAATACCCTATTATACTTACTGTATATATACCCCTATATACCCCATAACACTGTATATACCTATAATTAAAAATATACCCCTATATAAAAATATACACTGTATATACCCCTTATATACCCCTATATACCCCATACACTGTATATATATATACCCCTATATAATATTCCCTATATACCCCATACACTGTATATAAAATATATATAAATATCCTATAATACCCCTATATACCCCTAAAATATACCCCTATATACCCCATTACAACTATATAAAATATACCCCATATATACCCCTATATAATAATATACCCCATACAAATACCCTTTATATATACCCCTAATACCCCATATATATAATACCCCTATATACCCCTACACATATAATACACTGTATAAACCCCTATATACCCCTATATATACCTATATATAATTATACTGTATATACCCCTATATACCCCTATATACCTCCTATATATATAATATACCCCTATATACCCCTATATACCCCTATATATATACACTAATATATACCCCAATATATATACCCTATATAAATAACTATATAATATATAACTGTATATACCCCTATATACCGATATACCCTCTATATATTACCCCTATTATATATACCTATATACCCCTATATACCCCTATATACCCCTATATACCCCATACACTGTATAACCCCCTATATACCCCTAAATACCCCCTATAATACCCCTATATACCTCCTATATACCCCTATATACCCCTATATACACACTGTATATACCCCAATAAATATATATACCCTAAATACCCCTATATACCCCTATTATAATATACCCCATACACTGTATATACCCCTATATACCCCTATATACCCCATACACTGTATATACCCCTATATACCCCTATATACCCCTATATACCCCATACACTGTATATACCCCTATACCTTTATATCCTATATACCCCTATATACCCACATACACTGTATATACCCCTATAATACCCCTATATATATATAACCCCTATATACCCCATACACTGTATATACTACCCCCTATATACCCCCTATATACCCCTGGCCATAACATATATAATTAAATGTTGCACATAATTAATCAATCATATTAAGTCATAATTAATTTAGATTATATAATACATTCTTACCACATGCAGCCAGAAGATGGCACTCAGTCTCAGACCATTCCGCACAACAAGTCTTACCGATCCGTCTGTAGAGGCGGCCTGCACATCTAGACGGTGGTGGCGTGTAAATCCACATGCAGAAAAAAGCCGGCACACCAACATGAGATCCAAAACAACAATTTACAATTATGGGGCTCTATTCCTCTCACTGACACCAATGATGGGGCTCTATTCCTCCCACTGACACCAATGAAGGGACAATATTCCTCCCACTGATACCAATGATGGGGCACTATTCCCCCCACTGACACCAATGATGGGGCACTATTCCTCCCACTGACACCAATGATGGGGCACTATTCCTCCCACTGACACCAATGATGGGGCACTATTCCTTCCACTGATACCAATGATGGGGCACTGTTCCACTGATACACCAATGATGGGACACTATTCCTCCCACTGACACCAATGATGGGGCACTATTCCTCCCACTGACACCAATGATGGGGCTCTATTCCTTCCACTGACACCAATGATGGGGCACTATCCCTCCCACTGACACCAATTATGGGACACTAGTACTCCCACTGATACCAATGATGGGGCACTATTCCTTCCCACTGACACCAATGATGGGGCACTATTCCTTCCCACTGACACCAATGATGGGGCACTATTCCTCTCACTGACACCAATGATGGGGCACAATTCCTCCCACTGACACCAATGATGGGGCACTTCCTTCCACTCCCACTGATACCAATGATGGGACACTATTCCTCCCACTGACACCAATGATGGGGCACTATTCCTCCCACTGACACCAATGATGGGGCACTATTCCTCCCACTGACACCAATGATGGGGCACTATTCCTCCCACTGACACCAATGATGGGACACTATTCCTCCCACTGATACCAATGATGGGGCACTATTCCTCCCACTGACACCAATGATGGGGCACTATTCCTCCCACTGATAGCAATGATGGGGCACTATTCCTCCCACTGACACCAATGATGGGGCACTATTCCTCCCACTGATGGGGCACCCTCCATGATGGGGCACTATTCCTCCCACTGACACCAATGATGGGGCACTATTCCTCCCACTGACACCAATGATGGGGCACTATTCCTCCCACTGACACCAATGATGGGGCACTATTCCTCCCACTGATACCAATGATGGGGCACTATTCCTCCCACTGACACCAATGATGGGGCACTATTCCTCCCACTGATACCAATGATGGGGCACTATTCCTCCCACCACTGACACCAATGATGGGGCACTATTCCTCCCACTGATACCAATGATGGGGCACTATTCCTCCCACTGACACCAATGATGGGGGCACTATTCCTCCCACTGACACCAATGATGGGGCACTATTCCTCCCACTGACACCAATGATGGGCACTATTCCTCCCACTGACACCAATGATGGGGCACTATATTCCTCCCACTGATACCAATGATGGGGCACTATTCCTCCCACACCAATGATGGGGCACTATTCCTCCCACTGACACCAATGATGGGGCACTATTCCTCCCACTGACACCAATGATGGGGCACACTTCCTCCCACTGACACCAATGATGGGGCACTATTTCCTCCCACTGACACCAATGATGGGGCACTATTCCTCCCACTGATACCAATGATGGGGGCACTATTCCTCCCACTGACACCAATGATGGGGCACTATTCCTCCCACTGACACCAATGATGGGGCACTATTCCTCCCACTGACACCAATGATGGGGCACTATTCCTCCCACTGATACCAATGATGGGGCACTATTCCTCCCACTGACACCAATGATGGGGCACTATTCCTCCCACTGACACCAATGATGGGGCACTATTCCTCCCACTGACACCAATCCTCCTCCACTGATACCAATGATGGGGACTATTCCTCCCAATGATGGGGCACTATTCCTCCCACTGACACCAATGATGGGGCACTATTCCTCCCACTGACACCAATGATGGGGCACTATTCCTCCCACTGACACCAATGATGGGGCACTATTCCTCCCACTGATACCAATGATGGGGCACTATTCCTCCCACTGATACACCAATGATGGGGCACTATTCTCCCACTGACACCAATTGTTGGGGCACTGACACCAATGATGGGGGACACTATTCCTCCCACTGACACCAATGAATGGGACACTATTCCTCCCACTGACACCAATGATGGGGCACTATTCCTCCCACTGACACCAATGATGGGGCACTATTCCTCCCACCCACTGATGGGGCACCAATGATCACTATTCCTCCCACTGATACCAATGATTGGGGCACTAGATCCTCCCACTGATGATGGGGCACTATTCCTCCCACTGACACCAATGATGGGGCACTATTCTCCCACTGACACCAATGATGGGGCACTATTCCTCCCACTGATGACACCAATGATGGGACACTATTCCTTCCACTGACACCATATGGGACACTATTTCCCACTGATACCAATGATGGGGCACTGTTCCACTGACACCAATGATGGGACACTATTCCTCCCACTGACACCAATGATGGGGCACTATTCCTCCCACTGACACCAATGATGGGGCTCTATTCCTTCCACTGACACCAATGATGGGGCACTATTCCTCCCACTGACACAATGATGGGGCACTATACCTCCCACTGATACCAATGATGGGACACTATTCCTCCCACTGACACCAATGATGGGCACTATTCCTCCCACTGATACCAATGATGGGGCACTATTCCTCCCATTGACACCAATGATGGGACACTATTCCTTCCCACTGACACCAATGTTGGGCACTATTCCTTCCACTGATACCAATGATGGGGCACTATTCCTCCCACTGACACCAATGATGGGGCACTATTCCTCCACTGACACCAATGATGGGGCACTATTCCCCCCACTGACACCAATGTTGGGGCACTATTCCTCCCACTGACACCAATGATGGGGCACTATTCCTCCCACTGACACCAATGATGGGGCACTATTTCTTAGCCCATGGTTGTTAAATATTCCTCAAAGTATGAATTGCTCCTTTGGCTGCTTTAGAGTGCCACTTGCAAATAATTTCATTGTCATGATGTAGCCTGCAGTTTCCTGCCTGTGAACATCGTACCTCTTTGCTGCAGTGGTTTGGTTTTGCTAGACCTGTGATTCTACTAACATGTGCTGCTGGCTTCTGTGTTCACCTATGGGCGTTGCCGGCTACTCTGTGGGTTTACATTTCCTTTCCCTTCTATCATTTCCTGCCCCGCCTCCCTGTATAAGACATGATCAATGCAGCCCGTGTTGCCTGAGCAGCTTCCTAGTTCTCTAAGCTCCTGTTTGTCAGTGTATTGTGAAATCAGTGTCTGACTTTCTGTGAACCCACACCGGATTTGTCTTCCGTTTGTCTGCCCCCCCCCCCCCCGCCCTGACCTCAGCTTGTTTCCTGGATCTTCTTCTGTCTCCTGACATTTGTACTCTTCACACATGAGTGGGCATAACTGGGGGTCGCGACCTGGTCCCAGCTTGCTGCAAGTCCATCCCCACCATCAGGGGCCCTGGTGAAGAAGCAGGCTGGAGCTTAGACTCCACACCCTTGGGACCCCCTGCTTGGCATTCTACAAGGGATTATAGCCACAGAAACCTGGCAGTAATCCTGCACCTGAGCGTTTTTTTTTTAGATACATGTCTGTGTTGCCGAATACTTTTGTTGCTTACATTGCCTCTGTCATGAAATCTGATGGAAGCTGAAAAACATCAAAGTTCCCAAAATGTTCAGCTATGTACTTGTAATTGTATTCTCTGCTCAAGGCTGCCAATACTGGAGTACCACCAGCCCTCCTGTAGAGGGCCCCATACATTTAACAGGGGGCAATTAGGTGGAGGCAGTGGAACTATTGGAACTGGTTCTCCTATCACCTCCTGCAGAGCCACTAGCCTCTCTTCCTTTACCTCCAGTTGGCTTTCAGCTGCTGCAGGGGGAGCCACAGGGGGATCTTTTCCAATCATTGAGCCATTTCTGCCTCTTCTTGTGTTTCAAACAAGGCTGCTGATAAGGGGGTACAGCCGGTCTTCCTGTATGGAGCCCTGGCCCCATCAGATCAAAAGGGGGGCCCAAGCATCTTAACAAGCAGGGGGATGGGGATCCTGCACAGGAGGGTGAGGTGATTGGTGTGGTGTGGGATTGCATTTACTTGGGCCAATCACCTGTAGTCCCCCCCGATGCAGCTAAAAACTGGTTTCTCATTCTCTCCCTCCCATTGGCTCGCAGCTGCTGCAGGGGGAACTGCAGGGGATTGATTTAAATAATTGCTCCCCTGCCACACCAATCACCCACTTCTGTACAGGAATCTTCTCCTTTGCTGTGTGTTTTCTGCAGTGCTGCCAGCTTCCCCTCCCCTCTCTCCAATCAGCTGCTGCGGGGTCAGCATCAGGATGGAAAGCAGGGGAGCTGGTAAATGTCATATTTACTGGTACTGCTCTCATTCACTGCGTCCATTCATATTGGACGCATAGTAAACTGCGTTTACTATGCTTCAGTTTGTGAATGAACAGGAAGACTCTGTCTGTGCTGAGCTCTTCCTGTTCATTCATTTTGCGCAGCTAAGGCTGCAGGAATAGAGACTGAGAACTCCGCCTCCCTCCTCTACTCCCACCCACCCTGCCCTGCCCTCCTCTATTACCCCCCCCTCATCTCCCTCATCTACTCCCACCCCCCCCGCCCTCCTCTATTACCCCCCCACCCTCCTCTATTACCCCCCCACTCCCTCCTCTATTACCCCCGCTCCCTCCTCTATTCCTACCCCCCTGCCCTCCTCTGTTACCCCCCACCACTCCCTTCTCTACTCCCACCCCCCCCCTGCTCTCCCTTATTACCCCCCTGCTCCCTCCTCTACTCCCCCCCCCTGCCCTCCTCTATCACCCCCCCCGCTCCCTCCTCTACTCCCACCCCCCCCCCGCCCTCCTCTATTACCCCCCCTCCTCCCTCCTCTATTCCTACCCCCCCTGCCCTCCTCTGTTACCCCCCACCACTCCCTTCTCTACTCCCAACCCCCCTGCCCTCCTCTATTACCCCCCTCCTCCCTCCTCTACTCCCACCCCCCCTGCCCTGCCCTCCTCTATTACCCCCCCCCCCCACCCAATCCCTCATCTACTCCCACTCCCCTGCCCTCCTCTATTACCCCCCCCCGCTCCCTCATCTACAAACCTCTATTACCCCCCCCCCCCCACTCCCTCCTCTATTCCCACCCAACTTTCCCACCCCTCCACTATTCCCCTCCGCCATTTTCCTTCCTTCTCCCCCCTACCCATTCCCTCCTGCCTACCTTGGCCCAACTCACCCCCCCCCCCCTTCCCTACTGTTATGCCCTTCCCCCCTCTTGAACCATGTTGCCCACAAGTCACTGACATCTTCCGATAGTTGCAGCCTTTGACTTGACTTAATGTACTCTGCTGTTAAAGCCCCTCCATGGGGCTGATAGTTGTGAGGACCCTTCCTGAAAACATTCAAGTGATATGAAAGGTTTGTTGTGTTTTTATGTCATACTCTCCTGTATACGGGGAAGAAAAGGAGGAAATCGTATTCTTTTTATAGAGCCAACAGATTACACATCACTGTCAAGATAAAGGCAGACAGTTACAATACAAATGAAAACGAGGGCCAGGAAGACACTGCGTGCTGAAATGCGTTTTTATTACAAAATATATGAAAAATATTTTTAAAAATACATTTTCAAATATACTGTATGTCTTTAAAAATACACATCTACATTTTTGGAATGCAGTTACAAATATATGTAAAAATATATGTTAAAATGACTTTTTTATATGTTAAAAAAAAATCTGAATATATTTTAAAAAAAATTTAAATTATGTTTTTTTTTTAAATATATTCTTCAGATTTTTTTTTTAACATATCAAAAAGTCATTTTAACATATATTTTTACATATATTTGTAACTGCATTCCAAAAATGTAGATGTGTATTTTTAAAGACATACAGTATATTTGAAAATGTATTTTTAAAAATATTTTTCAGATATTTTGTAATAGCAACTCATTTCAACATGTGTGTGTGTCTGTGTATATATATATATATTTATTGAAATATATTGAATACGGCCAAAATTGTAGCATTTCAAATATATGGCAATATATTTGGGAAGAATATTTTTAAAATATATTTCAAATATATTTCTTTCCATGTGGGTATATATATACTGTATCTATATATCTATATATATATATTTATTGAAATATATTTTTTGAAATATATTGAATATGGTCAAAATTGTAGCATTTCAAATATATGGAAATATATTTAGGAAGAATATTTTTAAAATATATTTCAAATATATTTTTTTGTGGGTGTATATATATATATATATATATATATATATATATATATCCATATATGCAACAAAGGCCTCTGTTTCTTACCTGAGTAGTTGGCACAGATAATTTATTTATTTTTTATCTTTTTATTTAATTTTTTTTATTTGAATACAAAAAAGTCTAAAAAAACAAAAACACAGATCATTTATGCTCGGGGGGGGGGGATGTGTACTGATATATATGTGTAAAGGTCCCCGCGGCTCCTTGGCGGGATCATTGAACTCCAGTCTATAACATAAACACAGAACGGGAAGTAAACAGATTTTATTTAGCAATTCTGATCAAATATTGCCAAAGGCCTTGTGCGGGAAATGAGATATACAGTATAATATTACCAGCGGTGACCTCCTCGCCCCCCAGCCCCCCCCCCCTCCCTTTCCTATAAGTAAAGGACCCGGGGCCCCTACACAGTTCATAGCAGAACATCATAATGATGAAAGCCGCGATCGCTCTCCTCATCCTGGGGCTCATCTTCATCCCCGGTAAGTAAGAACATTTCCTTCTGATACATCTCTCCTTGTATTCTCCCATTACAGGTCCATGTTATACATCCCGCCATTGTCCACCATAGAGCCGCATCTACACCGGGTGCAGGAAAGAAATATTACTCTGGAGTTCATCATTATTTTTATTATGATTATTATTTTTTTTTACATATATATACACAGTGAAGGAAATGCGTATTTGCTCCCCTGCTGATGCTGAATGTTCGCCCCTCACACAGAAATGATCGGTCTAACAATGGAATGTTCGCTCCTCACACAGAAATGATCGGTCTAACAATGGAATGTTCGCCCCTCACACAGAAACGATCGGTCTAACAATGGAATGTTCGCCCCTCACACAGAAATGATCGGTCTAACAATGGAATGTTCGGTGTAACACTGAGAGACAGAATACAACAACAAATTCAGCAGAAATGCGTCTAACAAATGATGACGGATCTGCATGTTCATGAGGGAAAGAAGGATTTGATCCCCTTCACAAAACATGACTTAGTACTTGGTGGCCAATCCCTTGTTGGCGATCACAGAGGTCAGACGTTTCCTGGAGTTGGCCCCCAGGTTCGCACACATCTCAGGAGGGATTTTGGCCCACTCCGCTTGGCAGATCCTCTCCAAGTCATTAAGGTTTGGTGGCTGACGTTTGGCAACTCGAAATTTCAGCTCCCTCCACAGATTTTCCATCGGATGAAGGTCTGGAGACTGGCTAGGCCACTCCAGGACCTTAATGTGCTTCTTCTTGAGCCGCTCCTTTGTTGCCTTGGCCGTGTGTTTTGGGTCATTGTCATGCTGGAACACCCATCCACCACCCATTTTCAATGCCCTGGCTGAGGGAAGAAGGTTCTCACCCAAGATTTGAGGGTACATTGCCCCGTCCATCGTCCCTTTGATGCGGTGCAGTTGTCCTGTCTCCTTAGCAGAAAAACCCCCCCCCCCAAAGCAGAATGTTTCCACCACCATGTTTCACAGTTGGGATGGTGTTCTTGGGGTCATAGGCAGCATTCCTCCTCCTCCAAACACGGCGAGTTGAGTTGATGCCAAAGAGCTGGATTTTGGCCTCCTCTGACCACAACACTTCCCACCAGTCCTCCTCGGCATCATTCAGATGTTCAGTGGCAGACTTCAGACGGGCTGGACATGGGCTTTCTTGAGCAGAGGGACCTTGCGGGCACTGCAGGATTTCAGTCCTTGTCGGCGTAGTGTGTTACCAATTGTTTTCTTGGTGACTGTGGTCCCAGCTGCCTGGAGATCATTGACAAGATCCTCACGTGTAGTTCTGGGATGATTCCTCCCTGTTCTCATGATCATTGACACTCCACGAGGTGAGATCTTGCATGGTGCACCAGACCTAGGGAGACTGACACTTGTTTTGTGTTTCTTCCATTTGTGAATGATTGCACCAACTGTTGTCACCTTCTCACCAAGCTGCTTGGCCATAGTTTGGTAGCCCAGTCCAGCCTTGTGTAGGTCTACCATTTGTCCCTGACATCCTTGGACAGCTCTTTGGTCTTTGCCATGGTGGAGAGTTTGGAATCTGATGGTTTGATGGCTCCTGTGGACAGGTGTCTTTTATACAGGTAACACAATGAGATTAGCAGCACTCCCTTTAAGAGACTGCTTCTAATCTCAGCTTGTTACCTGTATGAGAGACACCTGGGAGCCAGAAATCCTGCTGAATGATAGGGGATCAAATCCTTCTTTCCCTCATGAACATGCAGATCCGTCATCATTTGTTAGACGCATTTCTGCTGAATTTGTTGTTGTATTCTGTCTCTCAGTGTTACACCGAACATTCCATTGTTAGACCATTTCTGTGTGAGGGGCGAACATTCCGATCATTTCTGTGAGGGGCGAACATTCCATTGTTAGAACCGATCGTTTCTTTCTGTGTGAGGGGCGAACATTCAGCATCAGCAGGGGAGCAAATACACATTTCCTTCTCTGTATACCAGCAGCAGACTGACTTTTATTTTGGAGTCCATAATGATTATATTATATATATATTTACTTTATTATTGACTTTGTTTTTCATTCCAATTTGTTCTCCTGAATATTTGTCACTTTATGTTGAATCTCCTGCCGGGAAACAATGAAAATGTTTCCATGATTCTGTCTTCATATGTTGCAGTTTGGAAGAAGCAATGTAGAAGTCATTTCACAGAACTTAGCCCGGGTTCACACTGATGCAGAATTCTCCGCGTTTTCTGTGCGAATTCAGAATCGCTCCCCGTTCCTGCGAACCGCTGCGGGTGTGAATGTTCAGTTACCAACACCCAGAAATCGGTCGCAAAACGCGGTGCGAGGTGCAGAATCAGATCTCATAGGTGGGAATACCGGTGCGATCCGATTCTAGTGCTGACCAAAAAAAGGGTCCTGCGCTATTTTGGTGCAATTTGGGCCATATAAAATGGAGGCGATTTGTGTTGGGAGGGGGGATTTGGGGAGGTGTGCTAGGATTGGTGATTTGGGGGGATTTGCATTGGGAGGAGGGATCGGGGAAGAGGTGGCATTTGGTGGATTTGTGCTGGAAAAGATGATATGGTATTGGGGGGGGGGGATTTTGTGTTCTAGGAAGGATGATCGGGGGGGGGGGGGTATTTGTGCTGGGGGGAGTGTTGTGCAAGCATGGGGAATTGAGGAGGGGAATTTGTGCTGGGGGGAGGGTCTGGAGTGGGCGTCAGGGGAATTTGTGCTGGAAAAGGTGATATGGTATTGGGGGGGGGGATTTGTGCTAGGAGGGGATATTTCTTTGGGGTGAGATTTGTGCTAGTGCTAGTAGGGATGATGGGGGGGGGGGGTATTTGTGCTAGAAGAGGGGGGGATTTGTACAAGCATGGGGAATTGTGGGAGGGGAATTTGTGCTGGGGGGGCCAGGAGTGGGTGGTGGGGGGAATTTGTGCTGGAAAAGGTGATATGGTATTGGGGGAGGATTTGTGCTAGTAGGGATGATGGGGGGGGGGGGTATTTGTGCTAGAAGAGGGGGGGATTTGTACAAGCATGGGGAATTGTGGGAGGGGAATTTGTGCTGGGGGGGCCAGGAGTGGGTGGTGGGGGGAATTTGTGCTGGAAAAGGTGATATGGTATTGAGGGAGGATTTGTGCTAGTAGGGATGATTGGAGGGGGGGGGGGTTGTGCTAGAAGAGGGGGGGGTATTTGTACAAGCATGGGGAATTGGGGGAGTGGAATTTGTGCTGGGGGGGGGGTCTGGAGTGGGTGTAGGG